>JAWQRP010003719.1:0-12908 GCA_033557875.1 Quadriops clusia
TAGAGCCAATTAATGACAGCCTGTTGATTATTTTAACCATCGAGTACAACGTGAGAACGGTATTTTAATCCTGTTTCATTTGTTGCCCATGTCGTTGTGCGAGAGTTAAAATAGTCAGCGGACTGTCACAAATCCTCTTTACGGGCAAACTTTTAGTCCCTTAATTTAAAATTTGTGTACGTATGTACGTACGTACGTTACGACGGTAATTGTGTTTGTTGATATTTAAGTGTATAAATAGATGTAGCCACGTCATACATCGGGGTTTTCCCCCCGTCTCCTTCAAATTTCTTTAAACATTGCTACACGTCCTCACGAACAATATGTGAATAAACCAATAAGTTAACTTAAAAAGTCCTCTCGTAATACGTCACATTCTATTCATAAAATTAGTTTACTAACGTGATTCTGCGGATATACAAGAGTTTGTTTAATAGAGTTTTGTTGTTGAATTACCCATGCCTATGCACTAAATTAATTTAGATAAAACTCGATTGGGTGATATAATACGTCAATAAAGGACAACATCGAATTTACCACGTAATATCACATTACATAAGTGATACCACATATAATATGGGGTAATACCACATATATGAGGTAATACTTTGTGTATCGACTTGAAGTGACGCTGAACAATGCGTTAAAAATAGTTAAGGGGGCTAAAAATACATTGTGTTATAGCAACAGGATTTATTCATTCAATAAAAATTTTCAAAATATGTTTTTAAGTATTTTCTCTATATACAATCTTCGTATTATGCAACTAATTGTATAATTTGTTTATCAAGACTTATAAACATAGTAGAGGTTTGGAAATGATAAGACATAAACAAAGTAAAAGTTTGGAAATCATTTGAAAACCTATATAAGCTGAGTCACTTCGACCCTTGTTCCTTCTAATCAAAGAAATAGATAGCTAAGTTGTTAATAGGGGGCCTAAAATAAATTGTAATAGCGAAGTGAAAATTATCAGCTTGTAGCTATTGCTTGTAGTCATTCCTTGTGGTCATTCCTTGTAGCCATTGCTTGTAACCATTGCTTGTAGCTGGCGAGGTTGCATGACCAATAGCATAGGACAATTCGAAGTGACATCGACATGTTGATTACTTACATAAGAAGGCAGTTTTAAGTGCTTGGTTTTTGTATCTCTCCGTAATGACAATCATTGTTTACAAGCGTTTTCACCTCGAAGGTTAAAGTATAACTGGTGGAAACAGTCGTGAGTCAGCCCACTGATGCTTGTGCGTTTAATACCCCGACATATTTTAAAAGTTAATCAAACCCTTATGCAGTTACTGAATTTTAATGAATTACTGAATATCAAAAATTCTAATGTATGGAAATTCTAATTATTAAATAAGACTTATTGTATAAAACTTATTAAATAAAAATTGTTAAATAAAATTATAAAATAAAATTATTAAATAAAATGTTAAAATAAAATTATAAAATAAAATTATTTAACAAAATTATAAAATAAAATTACGAAATAAAATTATGAATTATTAAACAAAAATGATAAATTTCAAAATTGCAATAACAAAGATTTTTCCAAAAAATAATTATGCCGCAAGATCCCAGACAAAGTTGAACTTCTGCATGATTTCGCTTTCACTTTTCTCTTGCATAATATTGTTATAGCCTTTAGTATATAATACGTCTACGCGTCAAACAAATATTTCGTGGTGCAGGATATCAACATTTTTAATTGGTTACAATCGTAAGAGCCCAACTATTGACGCCCATTAAATATAGCCCCCTGTATTACCCCCCATCCGAACCAATTCAAACAAATAGATAAACATCTATTTATCACTATTATTATTACTTGTATTTTTATGTAGATCATTTGAATTAATGTTCATTTACCTGATAATCTTTGCGCGATATCTGCGCTTATAGCGCATATGGAATTATAGAGATTCCCTGATCTATCATTTATTAATTCGGTGTATACACCAGGTATACACGATTCAACGTTGTATGTGGATTACTAGTAGCACAGATAAATCAATATCAATAAAATTCATTTAAAACCAGTCGAATATAGGTACATATTAAAAAATTATAATTACATCACACAGTAACTTTGTTTTCTTTTTGTCCGTTCTAGTTCTTTTAATATTAATATGTATCTATACATATTATTTTAAAATTTACCTTCATAAGATCAATTGGGGTACAATTACTTTATTATTATAAATCCCTTTAATACGTACTAATTGTACGTAATGCTGCTACTATATATTCGTTATACCGTGAAATATAATTTTAAACCACATCAGTATAATTTTAAACAATTATTAGGATGGCTACAATAATTTACGGCCAGCTAGACGCATAAAAACTTTCTCAGGTCGCCTTGGATTGGATCAACGATTGGATGTTATTACTGTTGGTCTTATTATGAATGAACCGGACAAGAATGTCCGAATTCTGGTCATTTGGGCCCCGCTGGCAGAAATAATGATCCAAGGTGGTACGTAATAATGCATAACTTGCACGTGATGCTGTTCCTCCATCTCTCTCCAACGCGCGCTCTCTGGCGCGTGGAGGAAGATAGCGAGAGCGCACGCAAGATACGTTAAAGTGGGTTAAGTTACATAAGGATTTCCTATACCTCTGGTTGGCTAGGGAAACAGTTATTAACTTTCTCCAGAGCCCGAAGGCACATCCTCGCAAGAAAGTTTGGTTTCTTATGTATCGCTTTTCGCACCGGCACAGACAGATTCATTCAGCAATCCGCAAAATCAACAGGCTAAGACGTTTATATCCTAATCTAAGACGTTCAAAATTTGTACGAAATTGCAGAGCAAGTTTCAGTTATAATGAGAATAAAATTATAAATTTTTATACAATCTACTTTAAATAAAAGTCATTAAAGAAGAACTTAAATAACCATAATCATCTATATAGGTAGCTCATCTTTGATTGACAAATTCATTAGATCAATTAGAGTTTAACCACATATATGTGGTTTAACTTACTGTACGATCAAATTCAATTATTTACAAGACATCATAATACTAAAATAAAACGTATGAGCAATAGCGATTTTAACTCGCTTAGGAAATTCTAAAATATGTACACTCGGAGAAAAATGAAATGTCCGTTTTTTGTTGGCCACTTTCAATTTCCCCTTATTATAAATTTCTTTAATATTAATGCAGACTAAACAATACTCCCCTTAATGAAGAAAATTCTAACAGAAGTAATACCACATATGGTAATAACACATATGGTAATACCACATATGGCAATACCACATATGGTAACACCACATGTAATACTTAAAAAGTAAACTAAACAAAAAAGTACATAACAATGGATATACATATACAACAAAGCAGATTTCATCAACAGTCTTTCCACCAAAGATAACCCTCTCACTCTGGAAACAACAATAACAAGTTTATCGCTGTCTCATATCCGATAATTATGAAATTATATAATAAAGTTTCAAACAATGTACTTGTCGCTATTTTAATTTGATTGTGTACTTACTGGCCATTAGTAAGTGCTGAACTTTGCTCAGGGTTGACTGACACCTTGAAAACCATTTAAAATGTGTGAATTTTATCGAAGAGGTGACGAATAAACAACCTATAGGAACATCCTGGCAGAATATTAAATTGCACACCATCGACAAACATAACATTATGTATTTGAGATGTAAAATAATATCTTTATTTCTGCCTTATTATATTTAACGCAATAACAAGTAAATTGAATGGTACCTATACCATAAGAAATGAATACAAACCAACATATCAAAAATATTATTTTTAAACCAAATAAAATACCACTTCCTCACCGATGGTGAAAACGAAGAAGCAATTAAATTAAAGACCCGTAGAAATCTCTATTTCTCTCAAAACCCAATTTAAACAAAAACGGAAAATTACGTCAAAATTTAAATTTGCAATTGAAATTCACGAAATGACGCATTATGTAGCCCCAAATATGCCTTAAGGGGTACTCACATTATCTCATTGTTACTCCAAGGATATCCGGAAGACCCCCTCTTGGAATAGCTAGATTTCACAGTGTTCGTCGTCATCCGAACGACGCTCGGTTCCATGACAAAGAGACACAACAATTTGCAAAATTGCCTCGTCTCTGTTCAACACATGGTAATTTTCACAAGAACCCCCTCAAGCGAGCCGCTAAATGTCAGCGCCACGCGAAAACTGACGTGATGTCACTCGAGCCAGTTTATCCCTATCGTCGGTTTATCCTTATTTATTCATGGGGTTCAGAATAAGAACAACGATATTACAGGACCAAACGGTAATACCCCCTCGCACAATTAAATATTTAAAAATGTAGCTGGCCGTTCATCGTGATAAGGAAATCGATAGAGGACATCATCATTGATGTTTTTCTAATTTATAGCACATATATATGATTACAGTATGGGAATTAGATCATGGTATTGGTTTACCTGTGGGGGTGGGATTAATAAAGGGACTGCTCACAGCCATCTGTTGATTAAATGAACTAATATTCCTTATGCGGGCCATGTTTATCTTTAATTCGTTTATCCTGTCGTACTTTTCATATTTATCCTGTGGTACTTTTCATATTTATCCTGTGGTACTTTTCATATTTATCCTGTGGTACTTTTCTTATTTATCAATGTGGTCCTTTTTCATATTTTGTTGTACCGTTGGTTTGTATGAAAAAAAATATCCGAGAAAATAAAATCATGGAAAACTAAATTAATGCGCACCTTAATACGTAAAATAAAGGTAAACAAGAAAATTGAATAAATTACGCGTTTAAGGAAACAAAATAATATGTGGGTATCCAAGTTAAAGAGAAGAACTATGTATGTAACAAGTTTTATTAAATTAAACATGCGATTAAAGTGAAGAACCATTTATCGAACAATATAGGCAACTTCCAATACTTTAAAGTATTTCTATCATTATAGTCTCCTTTTCAAATTTCTTAATTAAATAATTGAAAGTTCAAATCCCCTCATGAATCCCTCTCTTCAACTATCTATCAACTAGGTATCATCTGTTTAGATTAAATTTTATTCTGAAATAAACCATTACCCGTATTACCTTTGTACAAACCAATTACTTTGTCTATACAGGGTTATCATAAAGTCTTGTAACATAAAAAATTGGAATTTAGAATCTGTGCCGCTTTATAAATTATGATCCGAACTATAGTTCGGTTGTGAAATTCTCCTCGGAAATAATTCAAAGATCAAATGTCGTTGTTTCAAATCCCCCCATGAATCTTCAACTATCTATCAACTAGTGATCATTTATTTAGATTAAATTTTATTCTGAAATAAACCATTACCCTATTACCTTCGTACATACAAACGAATCGTAGGTATAGACAAAGTAACCCGCAAAGAGAACCAAAGAAGAAGATTGAAAAATGATGAATTTTTATTTAAGTCAGTGGCCTACTAACAAATTGACACGAAAAAATATAAACGAAAAAAAAAAGATTTCATCTGTCGTAAGGAGGCAAAAATTTACAGTTGCTCTTATTGGGTATAATGCGTAAAGAACCCTATGCTGTCAGCAAGAATAAGGTAAATGGAAGACACTGCGAGAACCACTCCTTCTAACACCCCACAAAATCCCGATAATTAAATTTGAGTGAATTTATGCTTCCAGAAAACATCACCGCATGACTCTGACAGTGACAAATATACCTTAGAAAATCTCGACCTGTTAAATTTACGGTGAGTTTAGTAGTAAATTTGTAAAATTAGCACACATTTCTTTTCCTACAACATAATTAAATAGCGATGATTTCATTGCAAAGTACTTTTGCAACAGCGTTTCGTTTTCGAATGATGCGAATAGAAGCGACAGAAGGCATCCTCAAGGCAATCCTCATGATCATGGTATAGAAAATTTAAGCGGCTGCAGTGGGGACTATCACCACATTAAACCAAGAAATGAAAAGGTATTCAACCACTTATTAAAATTTATTTAAATACCTTTTTATATTTATTTAAAAACCGTTTAATATTTATTAAAAAACTGTTTAATATTTATTAAAAATCCGTTTAATATTTTTTAAAAAACCATTTAATAATTAATGCAAAAATTTATTAAGGACCCCCGACAAAAAATAGCATATTTCACCGAAGGCACTGTGATAAATTATAAAATTCGAACGGATCCAGATTTCGAAAAACCTAGAGCTCTTGTAGGTAAGTACAAATGAAAAACCCCCAATAAAACTTGTAATCTTCGACGATTACTCGATTTCATTTATAACATTTTCTTTTTAAATCTAGATTACGAAGGAGACAAGAATAAAAACAAGGATAAGCGAAAGGATCCAAAGAGTGTAATTCTGCTGTACTCGAACAAGAAACGCTTCAGCCAGGACTCTTTACCGAGGGTTACGTCCGATGATTTTCTTGTCCCTAAGCATAAAAAGGAAAGCTCGACCCAAAAGTCACACCGGGGAAAAAAGTTCCCCTTTCGCATGACCTCCAGTGGAAACCTCAAGATAAACTCGAATCAGGTAGTGTTCGAGTCTCAGAAATTGAGCGTGATCGTCGCAGACCCCGCTCGTACTAACGTTAACGTGAAAAAGGACGACCTTAACAGTGGGAGCTCATCAAACATGAAGCGAGGAGACAAGAAGAATTTCTTGTTAGATCAGATCGTTAAGTAATTCCCCTTTTTAAAATAAACTGAATTTTAGTCTTGATTCTAAGCAGGTGCCGACGAGAAGTTGCCTCAATGGCAGTTTCGTGAAGGAACTAACGGAACAGCCCCCACAACTCCGGAACGCTGTGGAAGATTCCGAGTACGAAGGGAAAGACATCGGCGACATTTTGCAGCCCGAGCTCAACCTGCAAAGGCTGGGCTACACGGCTTCGGAAGTAATCAACTGGCACGAAGTTCGATTGCCGGAGAAGAAAAACCTTTATCTGGAGCTTTACTCCAGGATAACCAACTTTACGTAGGTAAAAGAACTTGCTCTACAATCTCAAAATCAAACTTAATGTATTCTGTCGCCCTTACTACAGAAATGCAGATTGTAAGGTCTACATCGATAACGAAGAGTTCAATTGCCATTTGCTGGTCCTCCAGTGTTACTCGGAAGTGTTTCACACGTATGTTGCTGTGAAGAAAGTGGAACTGCCCGCTGTAGGTATAACGGTTTTTACGCAATAAATTGTCTGTTAACACTGGCCTAAATGTTTAACGAAACATTAATTTTTTGTTATTTATTTTTTAAGTTAATTAATTTTATGTTCATTATTTAACTTATTATTTAACTTAAAGTTAATTAATTTTTTGTTAATAATTTTTTAAGTTAATATTTTTTGTTAATAATTTTTTAAGTTAATATTTTTTGTTAATTTTTTTTTAAGTTAATATTTTTTGTTAATTATTTTTTAAGTTAATATTTTTTGTTAATTATTTTTTGTTAATTATTTTTTAAGTTAATATTTTTTGTAAATTATTTTTTAAGTTAATATTTTTTGTTAATTATTTTTTAAGTTAATATTTTTTGTTAATTATTTTTTAAGTTAATATTTTTTGTTAATTATTCTTTAATGTTAATTAATTTTTAAAGTTAATTAATTGATCCATTTTTAGGACAAGTGCAATACATTTTCATTCGGATTTATATACGAGTGGATGATTACTGGGGAACCGTCCCATCGAAATTTAAACAGAGAAAACGTCTTAGAGATTTTCAATGCATCAAAATACCTCAAAATTAAAGATTTAATCGAACAGTGTTGGGCTTTTATAGACAACCCGAGCGTCTTCAACGAGGACACAGCGTACTTGCTATATTTGGACGCAAGAACGAAAAATTTACCAGAAGTTAGGGAACTCATGCTTCCGAGGATCCAACGGTTCTTTCTTGTTCTCGTTAGCTCACAGGATTGGCTGGATTTAGAGTTTCAGGATGTGCAAAGTCTACTACAGTCCAATTACATCAGCATTAATTGGTAATGTATTAATTATAGTACATAATAGAGTGCTCATTAATATTATAAAAAATTTAAATCTATTAATGTGTCCTCTCTTTCCATATAGTATGTCATGAATATGCCAAAGAATGGATGGCGAAACCTCAACTTTTGAATTAATAAATGTAATAAGCTAACAGATAGATTATTTAAAAGACCCTAATTCCCATTAATTATTGATATTATATATAAAAAAAGGTCATTAATATAAATGTTGAAAATTATACAATTCAAAGTTCTAAGTAAAATTATACAGTTGCACCCTCCTAATAATAGGCATAAATATCCATATGGCTTTAACGGTATCCTTGCACATTCACAGCGAAATGGAAGTGTTCATGTCGGCAATGAGATGGTTAAAACATAGCTACATCGAGAGAAAAAAGTTTAAAGTCCCGTTGCTGAAGTGCGTACGTTTCGGCAACATAGCCCCTTGGCAGCTAGTCGACATGAAGCGCAACCTTGACAATGAAGATTTCCGAGAAGCTGCGATGGAAGCCGAGATATCCAAGATGATAGACGACGGATTAGCTTTTGTAATTATTAAGTATTGGTACGGGCAGGAAAATGACGATTTTCAGCATTGGAACTCCATCTTGGCCCTCAACGAGCCTTCTGCGAGAAATTGGAGTGGGATGGAGAAAACCTATTTTACGTATCGGGAGTTCCTGATCTATTTGGATCAGCACAGGAGGAAACAGATGATAGAAAATGCGAACCCCAACGAAAAAAGAGGGTTGTTCTTAAACAATTACGAGCATCGATACCACCGCAGTTCGTCCATTTTGGATAGAGAAAGGTTCGTACGCCCCCGAACCCCCCTCGGGCAACCGAAGAAGATAAATCCTTCACAGTTAGTGCCAGAGGTAATGATAAAAAATCGTTTGAAAGCAGGGAAGCACAAGCATAAATTGGAACAAAACTTATCTCAACACGAAGCTGCATCCATTATACAAAAGGCTTACAAGGACTTCAAGGGCAAAGGAAAGAGTCGAACGGATTTGGACTTGAACAAATCTGACCTCCAGGAAAGCAGTCAATATATGGGAAGTGAGAATATACAAGAAAGAGGCAATTCGCAAAACCCAAATTTTCCTTGGAAAGCGATACCGGCTCAGAACGTTTTCACTTCGCTATTGCCGAACCACAAGGACAGGTATGAAAGAAGTCGTTTTTCTGTTTAATTTCGATAGACGTCATTTTGCATTATAAGATGCCATTTCGCAACATAAGAAGTTATTTCGCATCATAAGAAGTCGTTTCGCATCATAAGAAGTTATTTCGCATCATGAGACATCGTTTCGTATCATAAGAAGTCATTTCGTATCATAAGAAGTCATTTCATACCATAAGAAGTCATTTCATATCATAAGAAGTCATTTCGCATCACAAGAAGTCATTTCATATCATAAGAAGTCATTTCGTATCATACGAAGTCATTTCGTATCATAAGAAGTCATTTCATACCATAAGAAGTCATTTCATACCATAAGAAGTCATTTCATACCATAAGAAGTCATTTCATACCATAAGAAGTCATTTCATACCATAAGAAGTCATTTCATACCATAAGAAATCATTTCACATCATAGAAAGTAATTTTTTATACCAAGAAGTAATTATGTTCATTCCTCGATTTTTAATTTAAAATAATGTTAATCCATTGGTTTTGGGCACAGGAAACAGGAGCCATCAAAGTCGGATAAGATAAGAGACTTCGCCGCTTTGGATTCGTCCCTTTTTATATACGATCGAGAGTCCATCCTCGTTTTTGGCGGGATAGATCCTCATAATAATTACGGAGTTGGGAAAAATACGGGAAAGGATGTTTACCGTTATCTTCCAGATCGCAATGAATGGGAATATGTGTGCGAAATGCCTCAGCCTAGGCATCACCACCAGGTGGTGTACCTGAACGGACGAGTATATCTTGTAGGTACAGAAATGACGGCTTAGTTGTCGATAATTTGTTGTTCCTCTATTTCAATGAATGGATTTGCTTTTAAAATTGCTTTGCAGACATTAAGGATGCTTTACGTAATAATATGTATACATATTAAGTACAGTAACTATATTATGTACAATCACTCAATGATACAATTTATTATTGGATATGAAGGTTGTTCAAGGGGATGAGTTTTTATGTTAAAAAAATAAGGACAGTTTCTACTTAAGATATTTACAGTGAGTATATATTTAATTGTCAAATAAATATTAAATGTCAAATAAATATTAAATGTCAAATAAATATTAAATGTCAAATAAATATTATTTGTCAAATAAATATCTTAAGTGAAAACTGTGCTTATTTTTTCAACAATTTATTATTGTCTCAATTAAATTCTTATCCACAAAAAAAAAACTAAATATTGGTACATGATAATATTTTTTTTATTTTTTGAGATAAATCAGGAATCTTAAAGAAACTTTAGAAATGGCATTTCAGAAGGTAATTTATTGTAATATAAGTAAATCAAAAAAATTAAAAATAGTTATTACACTCTATTGCATCTAGAATATGCTGTTGTATAAGTGAAAGAAAATAACGTAATATTGCATGTAATTTACTGAAGAATTTTTATAGGTGGTGCTGATCCCCGAGATGACGATAACAAAGGGAAATCTTTGGTGGTCGGGACTGTTTGGAGTTTCTGCCCGGGTAAACGATGTTGGTATAATGAGAACAGTTTAGCGATTAAACGAAAAAATTTCGGGCTTATCAGCAGCGATGATTATATGTTTGCGATTGGGGGACAGGATGCCAATGGCAGGTAGATATTTAATAATTTAGTCTGATGCAGAAACAAGCCGACATTAAATGAATGAGTTAAAAAAAATACGGCAGATTTAAATATAGTAAAGGCAGGTTTAAATATAGTAAAAGGAGGTTTAAATATAGTAAAGGCAGGTTTAAATACACTATTGGCAAGTTTCAAACTAAATTAAAGAAAGCCATATACAAGTAGACAAAGTCATGTGTATTGATTTTAGAACGGTTCAATCAGTGGAGCGATTTAATTCTGCAACTGGAAAATGGATGCAATGCTCGCCCTTGTCTTATCCGAGGATGGGAATCGCTTGTGCAAAATTCCATAATAAAATTTGGACGGCTGGCGGGATGTCTGGGTCTAAACGGCACCCGTTGTCTAACAATGTGGAATGTTACGACATTACAAAAGATCAGTAAGTTTTCATTAAATGTAGTTTTCATTACATGTAGTTTTCATTACATGTAGTTTTCTTTACGTGTAGTTTTCATTACATGTAGTTTTCATTACATGTAGTTTTCATTACATGTAGTTTTCATTACATGTAGTTTTCATGATCAAATTTGTTAAGCAGAAAAATTGGGAGTTTTCACGTTTGTTATAAGAACTGTTATATATAAAAGTTTGAGATTTTCAAGTTCGATATAAGAACTGTTTTGTATAAAAATTGAGAGTTTCAAGTTCATCATAAGAATTATAGATTTTGACTTGTCGCTTTTTTCCAGATGGACAGATGTAGGAAAATTGCGGTACCCGAGGTGCTTTAGCTGCATGTTCGCCATGTCCAATAAGCTGTATCTTATCGGAGGCGCCGGAAAACTGAATAGCAGAGACAAGACCACGACGAGCCTCGGTGCCATCGACATGTGGAAAGAAGACAGTGAAGATTGGCAAAAGGTTACGTCGATGACGATACCGAGGCATGGGCATGCTGTGGCATACCTTGGGACTCAGATCCTCATCATTGGGGGGGTGACCACTACCTATATGCGAGCTTTGAGCAATATCGAGTGCTTTTGCGGCAACAGAGGTAATATATATGGGATGTTACAACCAGAAGTTTAAATTTAATTATTATCTAGGTTCTTGGGTTCGAGGGATTCAACCCTTGCCCACGGCTCTGTCCGGACATGCTGCTGTTACTCTGCCACCAGGAAAATTGCTTTGATTGGTACAAAAAATAGTGAGAAATATAAAATAACTCAGTGTTTATATAACTCGATGTTTATAACTCACTGTTTATAACTCGATGTTTATAACTCAATGTTTATAACTCAATGTTTTTAACTGAATGTTTTTAACTGAATGTTTTTAACTCAATATTTTTAACTCAATGTTTTCAAGTCAATGTTTTTAGCTCAATGTTTATAACTCAATGTTTATAACTCGGTATTTATAACTCAAGGTATACATAACTCAACGCTTAATATCTCAAAGCATAATAACTCAACGCTTATATAACTCAACAGTTATGTAACTCAACGTTTATATAATTCAACACTTAATAACTCAAAGCATAATAACTCAATGCTTATATAACTCAACAGTTATGTAACTCAACGCTGATATAACTCAACGTTTATATAACTCAACGTTTATATAATTCAACGCTTAATAACTCAAAGCATAATAACTCAACGCTTATATAACTCAACAGTTATGTAACTCAACGCTGATATAACTCAACGTTTATATAACTCAACGTTTATATAACTCAACGCTGATATAACTCAACGTTTATATAACTCAACGTTTATATAACTCAACGCTGATATAACTCAACGTTTATATAACTCAACGTTTATATAACTCGGTGCTTATATAACTCGACGCTTATATAACTCGGCGCTTATATAACTCAAAGCATAATAACTCAACGTTTATATAACTCAACAGTTATGTAACTCAACACTGATATAACTCAACGTTTATATAACTCAACGTTTATATAATTCAACACTTAATAACTCAACGCTTATATAACTCAACAGTTATGTAACTCAACGCTGATATAACTCAACGTTTATATAACTCAAAGTTTATATAACTCAACACTGATATAACTCAACGTTTATATAACTCAACGTTTATATAACTCGATGCTTATATAACTCGACGCTTATATAACTCGGCGCTTACATAACTCGACGCTTATA
>JAWQRP010003720.1:0-12903 GCA_033557875.1 Quadriops clusia
ACCAGGATGTTATTACATTACCCGACAACATGATCTGCTTTCTCTCTGAGAGAGCTCCACAAACCAGGGGCTCCCAAGTAACGCCCCACTGATGAACACAAAATTGGACGAACGGGTGAACAAAAGCTGCTGTCTGTGGTCGTTAGTAACCCATCCCCACTGTGTGGGCTCAGGGAGCGTGACCCCAACCAACAGGTCGCGACCCAAAGAAAAGGTAAAATGGTAACACTCAAACTCGAAATGAAACAGACCCCGCGACAATAAAACCCCGCTCGTACCTCACCAAGAATAAAATACGAAATTAGCTGAAAAGGAATCAATTGAAATTAAATACACATAAACACTAAAATAGGAGAACTTCCATCATAACAAAACATTTGATTGTGAATTGATTTACTCTGAATTTGATTTAATTGAATGACCTTGGTGAGTAAGGATTAATTATTCATTATTTATCACACTGCAGTTGACCTTGAAATTCTCGTGAGGATGAGATACCTTTTGACTGTCATGAAATTGTGTTACCTTTACTTATTATTGCAATTGCTCTACTTTTCCCTATCGTGCACTTAATTTTTCTACCTTTGTTGTGATGTAATTAATTATTTAATTGATTGGGCCCAAAGTTTGTTATTACAAAATGTTAGTGTTTAAATTGACTTATGATGTTTATTGGTCGACCATAATGGATTTGTGTGTGTATGTTTGTGAGAGAGAGAGAGAGAGAGACGGAATTATCCTCCCCCTATTGTCACCTCGGGCGTTCATCGGAACCAACCAGAGGAAACTAACGCCCCTTCGTGAAGGTAACGAGGGAACTAACTATTGCGGCAGTAATGAAGACCAAACTAGCGACATCTATTCTCTAACTACGGAATTGAATGAAACTATTGAAAGAAGAAAACAAATATTCTTAGCCTGTATTGTGCCACTCCTGGAGACGGCAGCCAACGAATCCAAACTCCCAGAAGAACGGTGTTGAAGATATTCCCAAAGGCACTGAACAATGGATCACAATGAACTCAACCCACAAAATTTTTCACTTTGGACCACCCCCACTTGGATATCGTCGCCTGGCTCAACTCTGACTACAGAAGACTCTTGTCTCTCCGTTGTGACTAACTCTCTCTGTCTGACCGCAAGGGAACTGCCCGACGTCTCTCTCGATCTCCCCGGTGAAACTGACTCGACCTGGCTCAACTCTCTGACTATCTACCGCAAGATTCCCTGTTCACTCCTTGCGAGACGCTCACCCGACTGTCTGGAACCTTTCTCCTCGAGACCGCTCGCGAGACCTCACCTCACCGAGTTTATGTCTCTGGATCGACCGCCCGCCTCAGAAGACCTCTTACCACTCTCTATCCGACCCCACGCTCTGACTCCTCGACCGGCTTCTCGCTGTCTCCCCGCAAGACTCTCCGCGAGACGCTCCCCGACTTGACTGTCTGGCCCGGCTCACGACCAACTCCCTCGGACGGACTCACCCCTCTCCACCTGTCAATCGGACTCGCTGTTTCTCGGCCAATAAGAACTGTTCCAGCTCTACGCGCGAAGAACAACCAATCGCCGTTTTTAGTACCTGTCCCCGGGCGACCAATGACAGCGCTTTCGTACCCCACTCGACCACGCCCCCCTCACGTGTCCACAGCCAGGTAGTTTCAAGGCACGCCGGTAGCGGTTCTGAAACATCTGTTAATCCATTTGAAATTTGGCCCAAAGTCCGGCGAACCTGTTTCCCATTAGAGCGTCCTTGGTTCCTTTTGCCTACTCGAGACGTTCCTTTTCAATAGTGCTATTGTTGGGACCATGCATTGTACTCTGACCAGATGTTCTTCGGTGGTTTAGGCCCTCTTGACACGGAAATATTTTCCAGTTTTTTTTTTTATGACAGATGTGTCGCGGGCACATCTCCTTTTTGACAAGCTCCTAATTTGCATGAATGGCACGTCCTATCTTCATACCGTCACAGTACATCTACAACTCATGCCTCAAAACTTCTTACTTTCCGACCGTGTGGAAAAAGGCCAAAGTTATCACGATCCCCAAACCGGGTAAAGATCCAAAATTTCCCCAAAACTAGCGCCCCATCAGTCTCTTGTCTAATCTGAGCAAAGTCATTGAGAAAGTCATTCTAACGCGTCTCCAAAAACACTCTTGCGAACACAACCTTCTGATTAAGGAGCAATTCGGCTTCAGACAAAAACATTGCACTATAAAGCAAGCTGCCAGAATAGTTGACCACATCTCCGTCAACTTCAAGCTAAGCAAAGAAACTGGCCTAGTTCTTCTCGATTTAGAAAAAGCCTTTGATACGGTCTGGCACAAAGGTCTCATCTACAAACTGATTAGCCAAAATTTCCCGAAAAAATCTCATACACATAATTAAAAATTACTTGTCGAAGCGGTCATTTGTCGTCAGCTCCATGAACCAACTCTCCCTCGCCAAGCCTGTCTCGGCAGGCGTTCCTCAACGCTCGCTAGTAGGATCATTCCTGTTCTTACATTACATTAACGATATGCCCAAGAACCCTGATGCTGCTCTTGCTCTCTTTGCAGATGACACGGCCGTCTACGCCTCATCCTGGCAGAGGGAACCGATCATCAACAGACTCAACCGCCACCTAGAAAGGTAACCACCTGGAAACTAAAATTAAACCACGCCAAAACCGAATTCATTGTGTTCTCGCACAAAAGACCTCGGGAAGTAGCGGTTTCCCTCAACATCGCAGGCACCGACATAACACCAACACAACACGTCAAATACCTCGGCCTCACACTTGGCACCAAACTCACATTCACAAAACACATACAAAACAAAAAACAACAGGGAATAATGGCTCTTAAAACGATATATCCTCTCCTGTGCAGAAAGTCCGGTCTATCTAGAGAAAACAAACGTACAATCTACAAAGTAATAGTGAGGCCAATGCTTTTTTTACGGATGCCCGATATTCAACAACACTTGCAAAACAAATATACAAACACTCCAAATAACACAGAACGCATTCCTCCGACTTGCGAATGAGGGAAACCGATACACGCGAAACGCGGAAACCAACGAGTGGGCCAACATAGAATACATCGCCGATCGCATTTCCAGGCTGGCAGAAAGATTCTTCACCCACCAACTCCCATCCCTCGAGAGCTCCAGAGGAGTAGCATCACTCACCAGGGGCGAACTTCCATTCCGGATCAAGCACCGCCTGCTATATTTACACTGACCGTGGTTTTCTAGGTTTACCGTGAGTCCTTGGTCTCTCAGGCCTTGGCCATCCGAGTAATGTATCGCGTCGGGAAAGTCCTGTCGTGGCAGGCAACTTAGACTGTAACCGATACGCAAATGAAATATTTTCTAGCTAGTTAATTTGTAAATTGCTAGGTTCCAGTACGAATGTATGTTTTTTAATTTTTTCCTACAACAAAAATACAATCACAATCACATCAAGTCACTAACGAACAAATACAAATATATTAAAAATGAATACGTGGTTAAGCTGGAAAGCAGGGATACGTAGATTAATATTAGTAATACATGAAATATTTAGACTGGTCCAACTTATTTGGAACAAAATTTAATGTACATATCTATAGATAAGCCAATAAAGAAATTTGAATTTGAAAATTTTCGCAGCCGTAAAACGCGAATTGGAAATTGCACCTTAACGTAGGTCTAGTTAGACCGTCATAAGTAGTTGTCAAAAGAATTGTAACCTCAAAATTTAATATTTTCGCGGATCACCGAGATTTCGTACAACACGGTTTGAACCTGATTTAAACGTATTTTGTGAATACTACAGTTTCAGTTTTATTCAAAAACAATGTTTAAATCTGGTTCAAACCCCGTTGTGCGAAATTCGGTCATCCGCGTAAATACTAAATTTTGAGGTTATAATTCTTTTGACAACTACTTATGACGGTCAAGCTAGACCTAAGAATTTCCTAAAATTCTTCACCTCCTAAACCGACCAAGTGACCAACATGTGCCCGAACGGTCGCATCGGAAACGATACAAAAACCAAAGGTCCAGAAGTGAGCACCAACAGAAAGAATCGCATTGATCACCAACAAGACTCATATCTTTGCTACAGAGACTGAATTGGAGACTACTAGTGTAATTATAGTTTTGCACCACCTCCTCCATATTAATTTGATAAAATTAATTAAATTAAAATAGTAGGTACCTTGTATCGTCGGCGCAGGGTAGAATCCACTAACACTGAGCATCTTATAAACCCCTCCGTCCATCTTACCCTTCACATACACGGGCATCTTGCACTTGTACTCTCCAGGGGAAGACTCATTAAACTGAACAGTAAAATTAACTTCTTCTCGTGGCTGAAGCATTTTATATATTGAGAAAGGTCCTCTCTCCACCGTTTCGTCCTCCAAAACCGTCAGCGAAAAGTTGTACTGGAGCTCATCCCAGCGGAGGCAAAATTCCTCAGCCTCTTCTCCATCGTTGTAAATGCTAAATTCTTCCGAAATGTTGATGTCAAAGTCAGGATGAGGGTAGTACCTTAAATTAAGGGACGTTTTGGAGAAACTGATGGCAGATTGAGAGATAGTCGCTATGACGGAAACATGAGGAAAGTGCAAGTTCTTCACTTGAAAACTTACTTCCGGTTTGAAATCGGCGGAAAATTGCTGGCTGAGGCGTTGGTTTAGCTCTACACCGTTTATTACCATATTCAAAGGGAAATCATGTCCACAGACATCAATTGGGTTGTAGTGCATACAAAGTTGTGCTTTTGCATTTGGCAATAACTGAATTGGCTCGACTAGGTCATCCGGATCGAGCGAGTTGGTGATGGTGAACTCCTTGTAGTATTTAAGGTCGAATTCAAGGGTTGCTTCGACCGAACTGGTATTTTCTACCAGAAAGAGCAGTCTGTCAGAGGAGAAATTAACAATTTTCCTGAACTGCAGCACCTTCGGTATTACCCTTATGGTAGGAAAAACAACAACGCCTTTTACGTTCAAAGTAACAATTTTTGCGTCTTGTACTTTAACATTTACTTGAAAACTAAACGCGCCTGGATCTTGACCTCTTATTTCTATTCTTAACATTATGCTGCCATTGGGGTAAATTATACGTTCTGTTTGAATTATTTGGACGCCATACAAAGGTGACGGATCCAACACCTCGCATTTTACTGGTGACCGACTAGTACTCCGCAATGCAACGAAATTTGACGCTTCTACGTTTATAGGAATTTCACCAAAATCTAATTCTGATAGAGAGAATGATACAGAGAATGGTTGTAATTCCCTAGATACATTTATGATGTGATCGACATGATCATCGGTGCTCAATACTATGTCTGCTTCTTCTGCCACTGGACCCACAGGATTTAATGAAATTGCACACAATTTGTGTCGATTTTCCTTAACTATCCCTTTTTTTGGTTCAATACTAAAGCATCCTTTAGGACAGTCGAAAGTGAACTTAAGCGGCACCGAGAAAGGATTGTACAAATCGAGATATTGGTGTAAAGATTTGCCAACTTCGAAGTAAAACGACGTTTCGTTTAAAGTTAGGCTTCGGCTGACCACTTCCCCCACAATGACCACTTGGTACATGCTGCTGTCATTTATAATAACGTCCAGCGAGATCTCAAAGACTCCTTCTACTTTTGACGTAGTAAAACTAAAATCGATGGTCGAAGAAGACTCTTTCTTGATCATTTTCCTATTCCCTTCGAGAAAGACCACGGTGGCAAACGAACTTCTAACGAACACCTCAATGGGGAACGTATTCTTATTCTCCACGGTCACGGTTTGCAAGCATTTACTGACTTTCGCAACTTTTCCAATACTCTTCCTCGAGGGATTTATAATCACTTTGTACAGTTCCAATGGGCTCAATGGGACAAACTTGGCGATATACGTCGGATGGCTGTCTATGCACAAATGAAAATCCTTAACTTTCAGCATTTCTTTCTCTGCTGCGTCGTTTACCAAAGCAATCGGAGGAAGTATTCTTTCTTTCTTGAGAACCTGTTTCCTCAGGAACCGTTGGTAGTAATCGTATTGCTCTTTCTTCATGCGCCTTTCTTTTAGACAAGTTTCTGCACGATCGACCTTCCTTGGAATCCTCGCAAATATGGTGCGAATTGGTGTGACACTTGTCCAAGGTCTCAAAAACGGAACCCTATCGTTAGGAAAGGCTACCAAAGAATCGTCATTCCATTCTCTTAGGAACTTTTCACTTACAATAGCCGCCCGTGGAAACTTTACATCAGAGTTAAATCTTACATTACTCGTGTTTCTCCCAACTTCATTTCCAATCTTTGGAGTGATCCCCATGTTAAACAGTGGTTCCTTTTGGGAATGGTTTAGACCTGCGCAGTTGTACTGAAGAGGTATTAAGATTTGTCCTACTGTGAAGGCATCATCGCTCGAAGAGGAAAGTAGATTGAACGTTATTGCAGCTTTGTTCAAACCCAATGTCACAGCTGCAATTGATATAGTCAGTTCGAACGTTTCCTTCGGCTGTAACTTTCGTACTTTAGGAAGCACTTTAACGAACGCTATTTTCTTATATTGCAAAGTAATTGGAAGATGTGTGGAGTCGTTGGTGAACCTCAAGACTTTGTCAATTTTCGTTTTCAAAGGCAACTCCGAATTTAGGATTAAAGCGTCGGGAACCACGGAAACCCTTGGTTTCTCCGCGACACCGTGCAAGATTATTCTAGTTTTGTTCTCTAAAAGTACAGTGCTTGAAATATCCGCAGTTTCCAGTTCAAATTTTGATATAGTACTGGTGTATCTCGAGGCGTTAGATAAGCTGTAAGAACCCTCCAGACTCAAAACTGGTTGTAAATCGCTGCGAACGACAAACGGCGTTACTTCCAAGCAATCCAAACTTACTATTTGGGTCACTATCATGTGGTAATCGAAATGGTCGCCTCTTCGTATAAAGTCTTCTGTTAAAAGTGGGCGATACCTGGAAAGGATTATTTGTAATGGGGAAAACTTTTCAAAAGTTTAAAGGAAAAATGTCGGCAAGGTGGTTATGAATAAAAAAGTATTTTATTGAAATATGCAGATTTTTACGCGAGGGATGACCAGGTTTGGCTTTAGAGGATCTCTATAGAAATAATATTACCAGCGACAAACTGAAAGTGAACATGTGATGTCTTACGGAGTGATTTAATTTGTATTGGGTGAAAATCAGAGAGTTCTTATTATCCGTAAAGTTTTTACATAATTGATTCCACGTTACATGTTTCGGAAACGTCGTTTTTATCTTCAGATGCTGAAGACGAAGAAAGAAAACAATAAACTTCTGTATTTTATATGACATTTAAACAGAATGGCTAATAGTTATTTATACACTAAGGGAGTTAGACGCCGTATTGCCCCTGAGAATTAAAAATTTGCGGGAGTAATACGTGTCTAACTCCCACGTGTGTACACAAAACTTTTCTCCCGAGTGTTAATATTTATTTGTAAGAAATAAAATAATTGTCTAAGGGAAGCGTCATATTTGACAGTTGAGGTTATGTATTTTTATCCTGGTAGCTATAGTATTGTGACTATGCGACTGACGTTAATTCTTAATTTTACCACTTTATGCAGTTTTCTGAAGAAATTGGCAGCATAGTCGAGCGGAAGTACAGTGTCAAAAACTCCCAAGGGATTAAAGTAGATTACTAATTTTGTCGCTTATGTACTTTGGTAAATGGCGCCATTATCAAGCGGGAAATAATAACTCATAGGTGAATAGGGAGTAATGTTCGGTATTACAGATTAGTTTTAGGTAAAAATTAGGTATGTAAAGTGCGTATTACACCCGCTCGGGAGAAAAGTATATTAAAATTAAATACAAATACTAATACCATTGAATAATGCTAATAAGATGAATATAGGAATAATTGGGTTGTTTATTCAGTCAGACACCAGAATTAGTTGTTGATATTATATTTCGGCACGTTTTCCGTCCTTCCTTGCCGGAACTTCGACTAATTGTAGAAAATAGGTATACAATAGAATATCAACAACTAATTCTGGTGTCTAACTGAATAAACAATCCAATTATTCGTATATTCAGCTTCTGTGCAACTTATACAATCCTGCAAATGAAAATAAAAATTAATAATGCTAATACTATCTTAAATTAAATCATTTTTTTAATAATTTTTTTTGCAGTTATGAAATAACAGGTTTCATCGTCACTATTAGTAATGCATATATACTTCAAGAACTTCTCTTTTATTCACACCTTTCTAACACTAAACTTTCAATATTTGTGGTAAGTCAAAGAGAAAATGCTGGACTTACGTATAGGAAAAGAGAACACCCTCGTCGGGTACCATGCGGCCTTCCTGTCGGTTCACACTAAAATGCTGGACATTCACATCTAATTCTTTAGCTTTGTCGAAAGTGTGAAGCTCCTTATTCCACTCGTCGAGCACGCAAAACATAGCAGCTTTCGTGTTGAAATTCTTTACCACGATGCGTTTCTCCGAAGCCGCCCCGAAGTAGGTGAAAGGGAATTCAATCAGTACAAAATCAGTTGTTCGAACTGGATGCTCGACGATAAGTTCAGGGAACGTGAACTTACATTTTATCGATATCCTAATTGGAGAATAAGTTCGGATCCACATTTCGCTACTGAATTCCCCCGGAGTCAGCCCGATTACTTGAATGTGCAAATTGATCGTTTTTCCCACGTCGAGTGTGCCCCTCATCGGATAGACGATTACCTGTAAAGATTTCAAAGATTGATTATATGATGCTGGAACTTAGCATGTATACGGACTAAATAAATAAATAAGAACCTATACTGTGTATCCTTGACGTAAAGGATTTTTATTAAAACAAAATAATCATCAACATCGATACAGTGACAATCACAAATAATAAAACAATTTGTGTTTTGAATGTATGAAAATCTAGACATTAGGATGTAGAAATAATTGCGTGTGTTAAAGACCAGTTTAAACTAATAATATCAAGTTCATTTCTGCACTTCAGTTTGTTGAAATTTTGATAATACAATTTCAATGATATTTTTTATGTATAATATTTGTATATTTCAAATAGTATCAGAATATTTTCTGAAATTTTTACCTGAAAATCAGTGCACCTTGAATCAACTGCGTAACTGGACATTCTCATGCCATCATTCGTCAATTGGAGGGTAAGAAGACGTGAAGACACTCCAACATTAACCCTCCCAAAGTCCAAAAAGTTCGTAGAGGTGCTCAAAGACGCGTAGGGGATGGTCACTTCCAACTTCAACGAAACTTCACTTTTATTGATGAAAATGGGCACCACGGCCATCGTAATCAAGTTAAATTCGCTATAAGTGAAGTCGATCCTCTTCACAATCTTCAGCCCTGGAGGCAAATATTGGCCTTCTAGCGCAGCCTTGATCTTGAAATGAGTAGAACTTGCTGGCAGAATCCTCACAAAGGCTGCCCTCTTTCCACAATTTTGGATCGTCACCACTTTCATGTAGCGCTTGTACTCGTAAGCGTCGTCGAAAATGATTTCGCATGGTGATATTCTCACGTTGTCCACTTCTATCCAGGGGCATTTGTTAGAGATGCTCGAGAGAGATGTATTCATTTAAATTAAAACTAAATAATGCTACTGGAACTACACCTCAATTAAATAATTCTCGTGGACTAACTAAAATAACCAAAAATAAATATTTGGGGGTAAAAACTTGAACAACACGACACGTGTGTCAAAATAAAATGGCTCATAAGTAAACAGAGAAAATATGACTAATGAATGTTATTGGAGAACCTGTGGGGATTCCATACGCAGCTAACTTTGCTTTTATTCATTGGAATTATTAGATTTAGTTATTAAAATATACTACCTCTGTTCCATAATAAGTGAGCCATTAGCGATTTATATTTTTTCCATAATAAATGAGACATTTTCGTAGTCTATATTTTTTTTCCAAAATAAAAGGGTTATTTTCGAATTTCATATTTTCATTTCGTAGGATTACAATTCGTAGTATAGGTCAATTGGTAGTGTGCCAATTGGTAGGTACGTAACGTACTATATGTAACTGAGTTAGCAAATTAACATGAAGACAAATTAACACTAAGAAAATTTAACATGAAGACAATTTAACACTTAGAAACTTTAACATGAAGACAATTTAACACTAATAAAATTTAACATGAAGGCAATTTAACACTAAGAAATTTTAAAATGAAGACAATTTAACACTAAGAAAATTTATTATGAAGACCATTTAACATTAAGAAAATTTAATATAAAGACAATTTAACACTTAAAAACTTTAACATGAAGACATTTTAACACTAATAAAATTTAACATGAAAACAATTTAACACATAGAAACTTTAACATGAAGACAATTTAACACTAATAAAATTTAACATGAAGACAATTTAACACAAAGAAAATTTAACTTGAAGACAAATTAACACTAAGAAAATTTATCATGAAGACAATTTATCAATAAGAAACTTTAACATGAAGACAATTTAACACTGCAGAATTACACGACAACCCCCTCTCACGGACCATACATCCTACGAATTGTCCTTCTAACGAATTGTCCTATCCTACGAATTGTCTTCCTAGCAATTGTCTTACTACCAGTTGTCACTCTACTAATTGTCTTCCTACTAATTGTCCTACATCCCATGACACACGCTATTCATTTAATAATAAATGAAGTACAGGTGTTCATTTCCTGTTAATTAAATTCTGTTTTTTCGTCATTTTAACCCTTTCGGAGTTAGAAAACTTCAACCTAAATATATGATATTTAATCGCGGCTTTTAACAAACTAAACTGTCAAATATTTTTACATCCATAACACATTTGATGAAGAATATGGTGGATATTTAGAAAATGTAAAAAAAAATAAAATAAATAATTAAATGTCAATAAGTTTAAAAGAAAATGCAAATGGCTCACTTATTATGGAACAGAGGTACTAGGTTGTTTTCTTTTAAACATAGATAGATAACAATATCTGTAATGGCTCTTCATATAATTATACAGTAATAAAGTTAAAAAAACAAGGTTTATATGCTTGACTGTTAAATAATAAACTAACTATTTATAAATGTCGCAATCTAAGTTTCATTTTACAAAAGAATATTCAAGACATGTGTTTATTAATGCCTATATTTTATTTTTCATTAAGGTGAATTAGAATTTCGATTTTTATTTGCAATAAAATTGTTAATATAGTTGAAAACAAAAAATATATTCACATTCAAAATATATACCTACATAGTAATCACAAAGTATATGCTCTATATAGTTAATTAAAGTACTGAACTACAAAAGAGACTATATGCCTTTTATACAAATGGTAACTATCAAATATGAGACAATGCCTTTTTCATTTTGTATACAATGTCTTCTATATTTGTGATTTTAAACATAAAATTTATTATGGTTAAAATAATAAATGAACTAATTAATAATGGATACTAAATTTAATAATAGGCTTTCACCCTGGGATGATAAAAATTGTTTTTTTTGGTTTCTTGGATCCAAAACAATTTAATAATAGGTACAAAGCGAAGGTGATAATAATAGAATAATAATAATGAAACAATGATAACGAGGAAATAATGATAATAATGAAATAATAATAATGAAAAATGGAAATAATAATTAAGGGAATATCTATGTTTGAAGGCGATGTTATATATTTTCACTATTAAAGACACTTTTCGCCAATTTATTTATTTATTTTTCGGTTACAACAGTTTCGATCTCTTAAGAGGACCTCTTCAGGTAACTATGTCAAAAATTAATCTAAATTTAAAATTATTACGTACAATATTTTTGTTAACTATCACATCACATTACATATTCAAATATTTAAACTATTAAAATTTATCATGTACGAGTTCAAAAGCACGAAAGTAAATAATAATCTAAGAACGTCAAAACGTGCATGATAAATTTTAATAGTTTAAATATTTTAGTATGTAATGTGATAGTTAACAAAAATATTAAACGTAATAATTTTAAATTTAGATTAGTTTTTGACATAGTTACGTTCCTAAGAGGTCGAAGCTGACGAAAAGTGTGTTTAATAGTGAAAAGGTAATAATAATGATTAAAATAAAATAATTAAAAAGTTCATGTTAAAAAAAGTATTGTGAAGGTATGAAGATAGGTTGTGCAATTCATGCAAATTAAGGTCTTATCAAAAAGGAGATTTGCCGGCAGATGTTTGGAAAAAAACTGGAAAGTATTTCCCGTGTCAAGAGGGCCTAAACAATAGGCGAGCGCCGTTCAAACAGACAAAAGGTTTGTGCCAACAAAGACCCTATTCAAAGAACATCTAGAGGAGGCAAAAGCAACCAAGGTTCCTTTAATGGATTGCCAGATGTTCAAAACCGCTTCCGGGGTGCCGTAAAGAAAGTGAAAGTCCCGACGTGAGAGGGCGTGGTCGAGTAAGGTAACCAAAGCTGCCTCATTGGTCGCCCAAGGACAGGTACTAAACGGTGGTTGGTTACTCTTAAGCAGGGGAGGGGCCACGTGAAAGGAGTAACTCTGATTGGCTTAGGTAAAGAGTCACAACGGTGAGATAGAGAGAAGGGGAGTCGTCCGAGGGTTGATCGTGAGCCGGGAGTCTGACGGCAGGCAGTCAGGTAGACGGTCCGATAGAAAAAAGGTGGAGCCGAGCGGCCTTCTTGCGACCGAGGACAACAGTCAGGCAGACGGTCAGATAATGAAGAGTCGGGTCGTGGAGGCAACGGGCAGATAGTTAGAGAGTCAGTGAGAAAGAGTCTCCGGGGACGATTGGTGAAGACAGCCTTTGGAAGGTAGTCCCAGAGGGCAGTCGATTGAGTGAGTTAGTTGGTGAAGAGAGCCTTTGGGAGGTAGTCCCAGAGGGCAGTCGATTGAGTGAGTTAGTTGGTGAAGAGAGTCTTTGGG
>JAWQRP010003721.1:0-12902 GCA_033557875.1 Quadriops clusia
CTAGACCTTCATTAACTTCCCTAAAGTCTCATTCAAATATTCCAACTGGTTTTGGAGATATCGTCTTGTAACACTTTAAAAAACTCACCCTGTATAATGTGTATATAGAGTCTCACAAGAAAGCCTACGAAGAGAAAGCGTACGAGTAAGAAGAGTTGTTAAAACATTAAGGCTAGGATCCAAGGGGGCGGCGGCGCAGGGAGGCTTTATAGGGAGGAAGCAAGTTGGGGAGCGCGGGATTTCTCCGGCATCCACTTTGTCTTAGCTCTCCCGCTTCCTGCGAGGAACTTTGCCAATTCATCTCCTTGCAGAAGATGCTTCCTCTCGCCAGGCTCTTTAGTACAAATGCCTTCCGAACTAGATTTGCTGGCACTAAAGAGGCAGCGATATGTTTGTATTACGAAACTGCAGGATTTGCCTGATATTTATAGTCCTTAGAAATCCTTAGCTGCTCTCCCGATGCGAGATGCGCTTTTCCCGCGCGATCGCGGCTCTCCTCTTTGGAGTATCGTTTTCTCCTGTTCTCTTTTTTTCATTGCTATTTTCTCTCCTTCTGCCTTTCTCTCGTTTTCGTTGTTTTTTCTCTTCTATCTGTCTCTCCTTTATCTTTCTTTCTTTTTTCTTTCTCTCTTCTATCGTTTTCGCCTGTTCTCTCTTTTATTATTCTCTCTTTAATTCTTCTCTCTTCTATCATTCTCTCTTCTATAGTTCTCTCTTCTATTATTCTCTCTTCTATCATTGTCATTTTATAGTTCTCTCTTCTATAGTTCTATCTTCTATTATTCTCTCTTCTATCATTCTCTCTTCTATAGTTCTATGTTCTATCATTCTCTCTTCTATAGTTCTTTCTTCTATCATTTTCTCTTTAATAGTTCTCTCTTCTATAGTTCTTTCTTTTATCATTCTCTCTTCTATAGTTCTCTCTTCTGTCATTCTCTCTTTTATAGTTCTCTCTTTTATCATTCTCTCTTCTATAGTTATCTCTTATATTATTCTCTCTTCAATCATTCTCTCTTCTATCGTTCTCTCTTTTCATGTTCTCTCACAAGAGAGAAATGCAAATTGTTCTCTTTTCTCATCCTCTTTTCTCTCTATTCCTCTCATGGCAATCGCCTCCTCCCGGACGCATTGTCTCCTCGACTGTTTGATTTTGTATATATTTTAATTAAATAAATTGGAGCGAAGGCGGGGGCGGCTCTGGTTCTGGCTGGGGCCCAGGCGAGAAAAGGAAGGCCTTCTTCGTGCAGAGAGCGACGCCAACTTCTACATTAATTACTAATTCTGTATCTTTAGAGTGGCGCGACGGCAACAGCAGCCGAGGTGCTTTAAATGCCGTAGACTCACCTGAATTAATGCCGCTCTAAACGAGCCAAGTTTCCCCAGCTTAATTTTTATTAATAACGGGCTTACTTCTGTTGCCATGAAAAACGACACCTCGCTAGAGTTGGTGACTTTCGCGAAAAGTTATATTGAGTTTGGAATTACGTTGGCTGCTTAGAGGCGAGCAGGCTACCTGGTTTCTAAGTTAGAAAATTTTTGATAGGCTCGTTGGATTTTTTTTTTCATTAAAAAAACAGTACAAATTTGATCATTAAAATGAGGCTGCTGTAGACAGGGTTAAATTGTTGGTTATTGTTGTGTGAGATTCGAGGTTTGAAATTTGTCGAGATAGATTTATTTTCTACGAGCGAACTGGCGTAAAAATTGTTCGTGTACGTAAAGGAGGCAAAATTTTCTTTAAACTTACTTGCAGTTGAGATCGTTATGACTAGAAACCAAATATTAAAAACCTCTCCAAAGCTTTCTAAATCAAACAAACTATCAACGGACATGTTTATTAGTTAAGTATTATTAAATAGCTAAGTAGACGTTAATCCTCGGGTTTACAATGCAGGCACACGCAGAAGAAGTCTCAAGCTTGATAAAAATTCTTAGAGATGTGACCTTTGGATGAGAATGTATGGATGAGAATGTGTAGATGAGAATGAGTGGATGCATGAGCATGGGTGGAAAGGTGAGGAAGTCTCTAGCTGGAGGATGGACAGAGGGCTTGAGCCTGAATGGGCTAATGCAGCGAAGAATTGAGCCAGCACGTTGTCGCCTCTTCCGCGAAGGAGGCTTTAACCCGCGAAGTTAGTGTACCAACATGAACACCTGGCCATCATTCATCTCCTCAGACGGCGAGACGACTCTAAAATATCAATGGAACTATAACCATAAAATAGTTGAGCACCAAAGCTAATCACGGACGGCTCTTAAACGGTTGGGTGGCATTCATTTAACGACACTGGGAGACGTATAACATTTATTTGTGCTTAAACGGAATGGATATATCAAATTTGCTTATATTATGCAGAAACGAAGATAATATATGTAGATAGATAGCATATCTTATGGGAGAAAACGTAAAACGCGTAAGTTTGGTTGCCTATACAATTTTTAAGCATTTGTTTAGATTTATATTTTCTATATATTATGTGTAATATAGGCGTTTTAGTATCTTCCATTGTCAGATCTTGCACAAGAGTCCCAAACAACAATTTTGGTCGAAAATACGTTAGAAAATACCAATTTTGAGATTAGCGACCTAACCAATTTGCTCAGGTTTTCCTTAACCACAAGTATAATTGACCAATAATGTTACTTAGGTTAGAATAAAGAGAAATATGGCTGACCAAAAAATATTTTAAGCGTTTTAGGTGTATGTACATCAGAGACAACAAATAGGATGATCATCCCTGAGGGTGATGCACGGCGCTAGTCCATAAATCGAAACTCTAATTACTAGTGCGGCGCACAGATAACAGATGGCAGGCCGGCGCAATGTTGTGGAACTTGATTAGCTGCTAATGAATTGTGTTTGCGCCCCGCACAATTGGATTAAACCTCACTCTTTCCCTCTCGTTTCGCGCTCCACCCTCGGCGAGCACTCCAGAGGCCTTTCCTAGACCCGGGACATACTCAATGTGTTTTCTGATTCAATTATGGCGCGTCGAGAATTTTAACTGGGGTGCAACCTCGCCACACACCACCGACTCTCGTCTTAGATAAGAAGCATTATTGGGTTTTTCCAAGTGCCCCCTACCCTTGGGCGCCACGCCATCGGGGACTCAGATTGAGGTGTGCGTTTGAGAATTTAGAGAGGTCCACCCCTGTGAGCGGAATAGAGATTTGATTGCTTTAAAGGGGGGTTGTGTTTTGAGAGTCTTCTGCACGCAACGTCTTTAACATAAGAAAACTCTTCTTCTGCTTGGAGACTTCCCAAGTAACCATTTTGGTAGGGAATACGTTAAAAAAGATCGATTTAGGAGGTAGCAACTTAACAACGTTATAGTTGTCACATACATAATCGAAGTATTGTGTATGTGTATTAGTTGTGCGTATTTGTTTACATCAAGTCAAAAGCGCTTAGTAGCGACATAAAGAATAAAAATTAGAAACTTTTGGTGAAAAAATGGTGTCGATAGGTCTTATAGTTTTCCAAAAATTCTAGTTGAAATTTTTGTTTTGGTAAACAACGCTCTTAACCACGGGTATAATTGACTAAATGTTGCTTGGGTATAAATTACCTCCAATATAAGTTACCTCCAATATAAATTAACTTCTGTGTTTAAAAATCTAAATGCTTTTGTGATATGATGATTTTGAAAAAAGGATAGTGAGATTCCCCAGACTGTATATGTACGAACGAACGAACAAAAATGAAGAACTCAAAGCAATAAAAGGCAACGACACCAATTCGCTCGTCCCGGTTCCGCATCACTTTCAGTCATCTAAATAATCGTTTACACAAATGACACTCGGAATGAAAGGATGTAAACACCAAATAATAAGCAATAGAGTGAATGTGGTGCACGGTGAAAGAGACGACAATGGGTTTGAGGTTGTTGAATGAGGCGCACGATGCGATGCCACCGCGAGAGCGAGAGCGAGAGTGAGAGTGCCGACTCCAATTCCACAATCGGAAAGGTGTATAGAGCTTATTTCCTTCTCTTTCTCCAATTCGATGGCCACACATAATTTGCAATCTAAAGGCTATTCACTGCTGCAGGCTGCTCGCCCTCCTCTGCTGGCGCCCTTAATAATGCCTTCTTAGGGCACTTTGTGCGGGCAAACAACCATCCAACTATGGCCCTCTTAAAATTTCTAAATTTGGTGAAGACTGATTGTTGTCGAACGAAACCACTTCTCTACACAAATCGGTTTAATTATTAATTTATTAATTGTTTCATCATTTATTATATTACGTATCAATTACTTTATTAATTTAATTTAAATAATTACCAGTAGCGACATTCTAAACGATTCTATAGTTTCTTATGTCAATCATTCGCGTGACGTCACATGACTCGTTAACGAACACCCGTAGCAACAAATAAACATTTGACAGTAGATAGCGTTAAAACTCGAAACTCACAGCAACAGTAATCCTTTTTGTCGTATCTTTCGCCTTTAATAAATGCATATGTAGATTCTAAAATTTATGCTGCATCGCACCAAACCAGAGATCTTATCGGGGAAGTCCAGATTCGAATTGAATGAGACAATAACCGCAATTTAAGTGCGCATAAACTAGGGGGCGGCAGGTCACGTGCTGTGACGTCACCGCTGCTATTATCGACACGGTCTGCATGTCAACATATTCATGAGATGTCATGGCCAGAGCTTCAATATCGCCTGCCAGAGAGAGCTAGCAGGCTGGGATAATGCTGCTCTAGATCTGCATATATAGAACTAAAATATAGTAGTATTTAATAATTTAAATCATATAGGTTATGAATATATTATAATATCAAAAATAAAACTAATTATAACAAAAGTCAAAATAATAATAAAAATAATAATAACAAAAAATAATAACAAAAAATAATAATAACAAAATATAATAATAACAAAAAATAATAATAAAAATAAAAATTATAATAACAAAAATAAAAATAATAATAAGAAAAATAATAATGATTCCTTAGAAGCCCGTGATTCACGTTCCATCTGATTTGTGGACATATTAATTCAGCGGCCCCTTCAGCCAATCCAGTTAAGGATAATCTCCTTGATTTAAGTGCCGCTTAACGAATGATAATGTGTGATCTTGTCACAGCCGCCCGTGTAAAATTGTCGCCTCGCACAATGGTGGCAGTCAAAACTAAACTATATATTAAGGTCTTAATTTTCTTTATTTCCGATTTCACTTAGCGGGAACCGAATAAACCAGGCGACAGCTATCGAGTTTGGCTTTTGAATATGTATGCGGAGAATTATGGGGATAATCGTATTAACTTCTGTACGAGAGTTGTTTTATACGACTAAGTAGGCGGAGGCCTACGCTAAATAATAACAACACTGCGTACATTTGTGATAATAAGTTGATCAAAAATAAAGTACCTTCAAAAATCACCCTTAAAAACATTGCTTCTATCAAATATGCTTAGACATATCATTGACATACATAGACAACCTGGGTGACTGTAAATTAACAGCACTTAATTTCTTCATATCTCGTGTATGCTATTAATTCGCAGTCACCCAGTATTTACATAGATAGGTGTTTGTATATAGACCGTTGATATAAACTTATCTATAGGCTAATGTAATGGGCATCGATAAAGAGGGGTCCAAGTGAATAGCCGATTATTTAAAATTTATGTTTAAAGCCCCGGGGGTGTAGTTTGAGCTTTTTTCCGCTCTTTCGCTAGTTTCTTTTTGGGCGGTTTTCAGCTAGTGTTTTTTTTTTACGGTTTTCCGCTAGTGTTTCATTTTGGGCTGTTTTCCTCGGGATCAAGAAGAGAAAAGGGAGAGTTTAACGAAGCAAAATTTGATTAAGCTCGCGGGGAATTGTAGACGCGCGCAAAGGGCCCCATTAAAAGAATTCTCGTCGGCTCTAGCAGATTTGAGCCGCAACAACGACTTTCTAAATTGCTCAAGCCGCAGAAGAGCGAGCGGGAGAAAATTCTCCGTGAGACTAAACAAGTGTTCGCATATAACCCCGGTGACATCCATTAGGGTTGAAATCATAGCCCGGGGTTTTAAATCCACCCCTAATAGTCCTGTTAGTTTAACAATCTCCGCGCACAAACATTTTAAAGTTGCCGTTCCGCCTCGCGGCCTTATCTCTCTGCAAACAAAAATATTTAGATTCCTATCTTCCTCGCGGACGCGACATTATCGCTCATTTATTCTCGGATTCTACGAGTATTTACTTATATTTCTGAGTCGCTTGCTGCAGTGTAGAAATTCACGAAAACTACATAACATACATATGGTTGTATGTACATGAACTTATATTATGTTTTTTTTTTGTAAAACTGCTTGAAATATTGGGTCATATTGCACAAAAGAGCTTGTATTGTAAAATAGTTAGAAAAGAGAAAATTGCTTAACTTTGCCAACACAACATAAGTACATTTCGTTAAAAGTTTGAATTTTTTGTAAGGATATGAATTTTCTAGCAAATTTTCAATGGTGTCTTTATATTTCTAGGATATTGGTTCATTTCCAAACTAGGAATTTCTATGGCTATAAAGAGTTATAATATCTTTGAGTTTTCTAGCTTTGATTTTTTAATGTTTAGATTTTTTAATCTTTACATTTTTTAATGTTTAGATTTTTTAATCTTTAGATTTTTTAATCTTTAGATTTTTAATCTTTAGATTTTTTAATCTTGAGATTTTTTAATCTTGAGATTTTTTAATCTTTAGATTTTTTAATCTTTAGAGTTTTTAATCTTGAAATTTTTTAATGTTTAGATTTTTTAATCTTTAGATTTTCTAATCTTTAGATTTTTTAATATTTAGATTTTTTAATGTTTAGATTTTTTAATCATTAGATTTATTAATCTTTAGATTTTTTAATCTATAGATTTTTAATCTTTAGATTGTTTAATCTTTAGATTTATTAATCTTTAGATTTTTTTCATCTTTAGATTTTTTATCGTTAGATTTATTAATGTTTAGATTTATTAATCTTTAGATTGTTTAATCTTTAGAGTTTTTAATCTTTAAATTTATTAATCTTTAGATTTTTTAATCTATAGATTTTTAATCTTTAGATTGTTTAATCTTTAGATTTTTTAATGTTTAGATTTTTATAGTATACATTTTCTTAGCTGATTTTAAATTGTCTTGTAAATCCGTTTAGTGTCTTTGTAACCTTAGATTTCTGGTTCATTTTCAAACTAAAGGGTTTTTCTATTAAGAGAGTTTTTATATCTTTGAGTTTACTAGTTTCGATTTTTTAATCTTTAGATTTTTTAATCTTTAGACTTATTAATCTTTAGCTTTTTTAATCTTTAGACTTATTAATCTTTAGATTTTTTAATCTTTAGATTTTTTAATCTTTAGATTTTTTAATCTTTAGATTTTTTAATCTTTAGATTTTTTAATCTTTAGATTTTTTAATCTTTAGATTGTTTAATTTTTAGATTTATTAATCTTTAGATTGTTTAATCTTTAGATTTTTTAATCTTTAGATTTTTTAATGTTTAGATTTTTTAATCTTTAGACGTATTAATCTTTAGATTTTTTAATCTTTAGATTTCTTAATCTTTTGATTTTTTAATCTTTAGATTGTTTAATCTTTAGACCTATTAATCTTTAGATTTTTTAATCTTTAGATTTTTTAATCTTTAAATTTTTTAATCTTGAGATTTTTTAATCTTTAGATTTTTTAATGTTTAGATTTTTATAGTATAGATTTTCTTAGCTGATTTTAAATTTTCTTGTAAATCCTTTTAGTTATTAATCTTTAGATTTTTTAATCTTTAGATTTTTTAATCTTTAGATTTATTAATCTTTAGATTTTTTGGTGTTTATATTTTTTAATCTTTATATTTTTTAATTTTTAGATTTTTCAATCCTTAGATTTTTATAGTATAGATTTTCTTAGCTGATTTTAAATTTTCTCATCAATGCTTTTAGAGTCTTTAAAGCTTCAGGTTTCTAGTTAATTTTATTGTTCTGTGTTTTTTTAGTTCTGAATTTTCTTAGCTAATTTTCACTATCTTATCAATCCTTTTATAGTTTTTTTGTGGCCTTAAATATTGGGTTTATTTTTAAACCGTCTTTATAGTCCTAGTTAGCAATAATGTAAAAAGTTATACTACATAATTAAATAAAATAAAATAAAATAAAACTAAATAGAAAATAAATAAAATAATAACTAAATAAGAAATAAATAAAATAATAACTAAATAAGAAATAAATAAAATAATAACTAAATAAGAAATAAATAAAATAATAAATAAATAAGAAATAAATAAAGTAATAACTAAATAAGAAATAAATAAAATAAGAACTAAATAAAATTGATGTGTAAAATTACGACAAATGCTTTTCATTAAATGCACCCTTTCTCCCAAGAGAGAAAATCTATCTATCTGTCTACCTGTGTATTGTACATATTATCAACGAGTATAGATACCAAAACAAACTAATTGTGAGTTAAATGGGGTAAGAAATTTTAATGCAGCAGTAGCGGTGTAGATGACAATAAAGCAAGCAAAAGGGAGGGAAAGAGAGAGAGAAAGAGAAAGAGAGAGAGAGAGAAAGAGAAAGAGAGAGAGAGAGAAAGAAAGCGAGAGAGCGTGAGAGAGAGAGAGATATGGAAAGAGAGAGAGAGATGGAAAGAGAGAAAGAGAGAGAGAGAGAAAGAGAGAAAAAGAGAGAGAGAGAGAAAGAGAAAGAGAGAAAGAGAAAGAGAGAAAGAGATAGACAGAAAGAGAGAGAGAGAGAGATCGGGAGAAAGAGAGACAGACAGAGACAGAGACAGGGAGAGAAAGAGAAATACACAGTGAAAGAGAAAGAGAGCGAACGAGTGAGTAGTAGCCCCTTTGGGGCCCCCGTTCCCCACCCCCTGGCCCAGATCGCACACCTGGGGTTTTGATTTGCATGACAAAAGAATCGAGCCACCTGGACCGGAGCGGGTTTGTGAGATGTGCGTTGTCCTCTCGTATAATATTTTCTCCATCCATCCGTCGGTCGCACAAACTCACTCCGAGCCCATTCATACGTCAGTCCATCAATTCCAGGGCGGTAGACAAGCGAACTTTTAATTTCATTCGATCCTCTCTAATACACTCTCTTCGCTCTGCACACTTGACTCTTTTTCTCATTTCATTACCTATGTATTGGCAGTAATATGATTTAAAGCAATTAGGCTTCAAAATTGTACGGCCTATCAAACTTACGTTTTCTTCCATAAGGTCAGCTATCTATATGCGTACATTATCTTTGGTAATATGATTAATCATGCGTCGAATAAAAACATAAAAAATATTCTTTAATGCGTTCAACTCAACGCAAAGGGTCGATCAGGCGACAGGACAGGGCTGTCAGGATATTTTGACGGATGCGGAGGAAACAAGAGCTAACGAAGCATTGAACTGGAGGCCGATATCCACAATTAACGGTAATCTCGCAGGAGAAATAAATCCCTCACGGAAACTGTAATACGTAATGACGCATGGAGACGCTGATCACCGACGTAAGCCGTCCTAATCCGGCGATGGGTGCTGCTAGTCCGGAGGGTCCGGATCCGGATCCGCTCCGGTGAGCGGGGTTCCCCTCCTCCTCTTCTTCCTCTTCCTCCTATCTCTGCGTGTGTATCGTGTTAGTGAGATTATCACGCGTGCTTCACACACGACGTACGCTCGGCGTCGGGACGCCGAGCGTCGGCCCCGCCGCCGCCGCGTGGCGACGCCGCCCAGCCCATATCCCTTGTTGGCACAACACTAAACCTTAGATTCAATTACGAGAGATTCATCAGAACTCTGACAAATGCTGGCTGCATGGGTGTTCAATTTCATCAATTACCTATCTTACATTAAGGATTATGTATGTATGTAGATGGCTCACATTCTGTATTTTATGCAAACTGCAAAATTATTATAACATGGCAATGAACTTCACAAATTAAATTCATGAATTTTCTTTATATAGGTTGTTTATTATTGTAAATGTACAATTATTTATTACACCCTACACTTAAAAAAAATGGCGCACTTCCACTGATAACCCCACGTGTAAATTTGCAAATTAATGCGCATAATTAAACAAAAATGTACACCCCCCGACCCTCTGAACCGGGGTGTAACCTCATAAGGGCGAGCTTAAGCAGCCGAAAAAAATATAATGTATTGTAATAATATGCGTAAGTTGGTATTCATTTTTGTAACAGAATGCAAACATCCTATCCGGAAATCTGCGGCGCTTTGAGGGGAGAGCGAGGAAAGTTCCCCTTTCAGCGGGGAGTTTTATTAATTCTGAAATCTTGTCGTTCCTCCGAAGCGTGGCCGAGTGTCTAAGGCCTCTAAATTCCTCTCAATGATTTTTGCCCACGCTTTACCAAAAATAATAATAAGTAATAGTGCACATAAATGAATATTAATACAAGACAATTATATAATTTAGTTCAAAAACATTGTTTACCTACTAATTTTCTTGTTGAAAATTTATTTAAAACGCGCAGCTCGAGGGCTTTATTTGCCGAGTTCGAATGAAAAAATGAGTTGTTTAGAACACACACAAGTCGCCCGGTGTAATTAATGGCTAAAGTTGGCAGCCGTGGAGCGAGTTTCAGAGCTGCCAACAGAACTTAAGAGCTTTACAAGTTCACTAGCAGCGTACTACCACCCACTTGAATAATTACTGGCGACAGCTTTGAGCCTGGCTCAGGAGTAGTTTACAGAGGAAACGGATTTTTCTTATTGCTCCGTGAAATTAATGCCATTCGGCATTAATATTCGAACTGCCTCGCTTTTCTTTCTCCGCGACAAACTGTGAAGCTCGCCTCCTGAGGGCGCCACCTTACATGCTCACACTTGCACATATGCACATTTTCCTTTTTAGACTCTCACTATTTCATCTCATTATTACTCTTATTATTTCTCTTACTACTAAAGGTATCTATTATATAAAATCTCAAATATGTTTTATTACTCAAAGTTATTATTACGTTTATAATTAGTACCTATAGATAGTTTTTAAGTAATTAGTAGAAAATGCATCTCTAAGGGAGGTAGTAGCATCAGAAGCGCGAAAACAAAATCACCCCCAGAAAAGGGAAAACAATAAGAGGAGTAGAAGCCCATGGGGCTATAAAGGGACAGACGGCGTTTAAAAACGAGAATGCCTTTAGAACAATGGCTTTCTGAGCTAAATAGGAATTGAGAGGGAAGAAAACGGCAGAGCCGGGGGTGGCGGTGATGTGGACTGCGCCCTAATACTTTTTCGAGGTAATTACGAATAATTAGAGGAGTGTCGAGATTTCTAGTACTCGCAATCGCCCTAATTGCTTTTCTATATTCGACTGGGGGCGGACCTTTCAAGCCCTCTTTCCTAATTGAACGTAATGCGAACTATTACCTACTATGAACTACTGATTTTGTGCGCAATTATTCTAGTAACTATTCTACCGCTCATATTTTGTTTGTTTTCGATTTGAACAATTTTAGAAATTTTAATGAATAGACAATGCCATTTTTGTAATCGTTCGTTTTTTTAATCATCACATTTTTAAGTTCTGTATGACAATCTAAGATTTTCGACCTAACTCAAGTTTTTAGGGTTTTGGGTTTAACCTCACAGTTGAAGTTACAGTTTTTACATTTATTTTTAGAATTACCTTAAACTTTTACAAGTTTCCATTGTACTCTGATAAAAATTATTAGAATTACCATCAATACAACACAATTCTTGTATAAGAAGTGTACTAACGGTATATGTAATGATTTACTGATTAATTTGTTAAGAATGTTTATTGTTTAACATACGATAACAAGATTTACAAAAATCTGTTAGAAAAATTTTTTCACTAAAATTTATTCGAATATGTATAAATTTAGTAAGATTATAAAATTTTATTTCCTGGAATCTATTAAAATCTATATACAAGAACCAAATTGTAAGAAAGATATTTACAAGAATGTCTTAATAGCCCCAGGATTTTAGCTTATTTTTGAACCTTTAGTGTCTTAATGTCCTCAGGTTTTTAAATTTATTTTTAAACCTTAATGTTATGTGTGGCATATCAGAGGCTAAATTTATTTCTTATTTTTAACTGGATTTATTATGTCTAAATGAATTTATTATTATTATTAAGTTAAAAAAAATTAATATTTCCAGGTGTGTGTTGTTGAATATTCGTACATTTTTAATATTACATTAATTTATAAAAAAAATCAATATGAAATATGTATAAAATTGAAAAGTAAAATACTTACCTATAACAAGTAAATAGAAATCCCTAAACAGTAAATGTGACCGTTCATAAGAAAACGGACCAAATCTTCACTAGGCTAAAGTTGCAGTAAAGCTGATTTACTAAAAACGGGTGAAAAAGTCGTTTTTTAAAAATTTAATTGATTCCGATTCATAAATAACACTAGAAAGGAGTTTCCTTTATTAAATAAAATATTGTTAATTAATTAATAATATCGTTTAAAAATACAAAATAATTATAATACTATTTTTATTAAAACATTGAACACTTTAACGTTATCAGTTATATATTCCCCTAAAATTGGAAGCACAAATTATTGTCGACCAATAATATTATTAATTAATTAATCAATAATTTAATTAGTTAAATTATTGATTAATTAATTATTAATTTAATTAGTTAAATTATTGATTAATGATTAATTAATAACTAATTAAGTAATTATGCGGTATAACTATTTTTAGTTACAGAGCATAAACACGCTCAATATTTACATTTTAAAAATTTTATTAAAAAACGTCCCTTTTGATGGATAAATAACTAACTGTCTTATTTAAAGCCCTAGATTTTGGTACGTGTTTAATCCTTCAACTGTCTAATTTTTACAATTTTGCTATTTCTTTAAATGTGTTATTTCTTTAACTATTTTATTTTAAGCCCTAGATTTTTGGCACGTCTTTAATTCT
>JAWQRP010003722.1:0-12901 GCA_033557875.1 Quadriops clusia
ACAGACAGACAAAAAAGCAAAAAAGGGCCAAATCGACTCAAAATCGCTCAAAACGTCGAGAATCATCAAAATCTCAAAAAAATTTTTCCGCATGATCACTATACTTTCTCTGCGAGAAAGTAAAAATTCATTGATTAATTAATAAAAATTAATAAACAAATTATAGACAAAATATTAATTAATTAATGTATGGAAACGAATTAATTAAGGGTTGCATTTGCGCGTTAAACTGCCATCCTTTTGCATAAAACTCAAAAGGAATCACTTGCGGCTAAGGAGTTTCCTACAATCCAATGCATACAAACGACTGTTAGTAGTCCTTATTGTTATGTAAATGCTACGTGACAGTGCTTTGTAAACAAATCTTTAAGGCGAACACTTAGGGGGAAAGTATACCTACTCGACATCGTGCATGTGGGAAACAATAGAAAGGCGAGGAAAGCAATTGGAGAGGATTATTAAATTTGGGAATACCAACCCATTGTGGCTCATGCTAAGCAGATGGTTTATTTCGTTATGTCTTATTTATGCATGCACGCACCAATGTTGCTCGGTTGGTGAGTAAATTTTCAAAAATAATTACAAATTGTAATTAGTATTGTATCATTCTCAATTCCAAAATTTGACGACTAAGGAAAAATTAAACCACAATTTTACATCACGTTATCGAGAACACATTAATCAATAGTTCGGTACAGGCACCTGAAAAATACATTAAATTTATTTGTATTGAATGGGCGCATTAACACCTAATTCGTTACATTATTACTTCAAAGAATAATAACAAGTAGGTTGCATGACTTTGGTCTTGGAAAATACTGAAGGCAAATGCGTGATATCCTGCCGGGGCTCAACATGGAAGAAGAAAGTCTGATATATATTTATCACCATATCACATGAGTCCAAGTTCGAAGAAAGAAATGCATCATGGGTGTTTCCGTACGGGACCATGAATATTGTAGGCTTAACAACAAAATCGTTATGATATGGTTACAGCACGTGCAAAGCACCAGTAAACATACACGTAAAACGGGCGAGTATTTGTGGAATCGGCGGCTTGTTCAAAACCAAGGCGATGGTTACATATTGTTTAGATAATAAATATATTACTGCAAGAGGTGGCGGTTTTTCCTAGTGCTGCTGATAACGCCTGCATGAAGGTAAAATTTTATTTGGGACACAATAAATGTTTATCGCACACCTAGCGTATTTTACATAAAAGTAAAAAGGAGTTGCAATGTTTACAATATAAACGAAAATTTTTATAACGTGCACACCATCGTTCATGACATACTAAAGAGCGAGTTCTTCATATTCCATTTAATTTCTTTTACCTAGCAAATTTCCAACAATCACGTTCGTGCTAAAACGTATACAAACAGATTACAAACGGAGTAACCCTGTTCCCTTTCCTGTTTGCAATGTTATTGACCCAGAAGAAAGTCTTTGTTATTGGGGATTTCCTAAACTTTTGTGCACTCCGCAAATTGCGGCCGCTCACACGTTGCATCCACGAGGAATCCTGAGAATTGGTGCCTGAAGACCTATCATGGGAAATTCTACTTCTAAAATTAATGGCTTAGAGGAAATGCCTCATTAAATAAATAACCAATAACGGAGTTTGTGGTTTTAAATCTTGAACCAATTAGAGTTCAAACATTCGCTCAACTTGGTTTACTTTAGAAATAGTGAGCTATAAACTCAAGCAAACATATCATATGGTTCAGTAATTACTTATAGTTTGAGATAACAGCTAGGAAAATGTTCAAATCCTCTTTATACAATTTCAACCAAAAATATACACTAGAATTTCAAATCAATATTTTATATTAAAATCAATTATAAATATACAACATAAACAAATTTCTTATTGTAATAATAAACACATCCTATTTTCACTTAATTAATGATATGCTCAAAAACACCTTGCCTAATCAACTCCTCACATTCCACTCGAGGCAAGTAATGCCGACTGTTTTTCTTAAGCAACAGCACAGATCCATCGCTTAATTCAAACTTTCCGTAATCAGCAACACAATTCACTTCAATATATAAATTCTTAGGTGGCTTCAAATCGACGGTCAAATTCAGTCCTTCAGAACCAATCGACCTCATATACTTAGCTAATATGTTCGAGTACTTATTGAACCACTCGCTTTCTGCAGTATTCAAATTCACTTTTATTTCCGGAGGAAGAAGGCTACCAAACTCCCAGCGCATTGTCCTCAACGATCTCATTCTGTTGTAATAGTAAGCCACAAGACACCTCAAGTTACGTTTGATTGCTGCATGGCGCACTCGAACTGTCGAAACGTAAGAAATTGGGTCTGCCGAGCCTAAGTTACGACTTTCTTCATTGGCAACCCTAGAATATTTTTAATATTGTTACAAATAAACCACCAGTCAAACACTCTTATCACAGATTTGCCCAATTTAGTATATGTGTAGCAAGAATAATTTTTCTTTAAAACATTAACATTTGCATACAAGTGACTTGTCTTGTTTAGAATTTTAATCTTTCGATTATTCAATGTTGAAACTTTATGCCATTAAAGTGTATGACATAAAATCTTGAAGTTAGGTAATTTATATTTACATATTATGTTAAATTTATAATAATAATATTTTAAAAACAATGTACAATGTTTACTCTTTCATGTGATTTTACGCGTATTTGTATAATTATTAAAATGTATATCTAATTAATTTATATTAATTTTGTCTTGAAGATACCCTCGAAATTGTAGAAGAAGACGACAATATATGACAAAAACGTTAAATTATTCAAGTTCGATATCAATTAGTTCTGCACATACTTAAAAATTATTAGGATTGAAAAAAACACAGAAATTTTTTTGCTGAACTCCAAACAATTGTATTGTACATAAAAACTAAAAATACAATTGTTCGGGGTTCAGCAAAAAAAATCTGCATTTTTTTCAATCGTAATTATCAACTTCTCTGTAGGACTACACCTGTCAAATTCAAAATTATTACTTCTAAAAAAGTCTAGAAACTTAAAAGAGTATGTTAATATTAATATATATTAATATAATATATATTGTACTATCAATGAATTATTTTTTAAGCAAATTTAAAAGCGTAGCTAGCGCTTACGTAATACAAAACAGCTTGCCGCACATGTGCGGGCAGTTGGCTAGGTGGGGGTAACAAGCCAAATCAATATCGGATAACCCGGAATGTCGGATAACCCGGAATGTCGGATAAGCGAAGGTCGGATGATCGAGACACTACTGTACCTACATTGATCAGAAGAGGGGAAGCAGGAACAAACACTAGTGCCATCATAGTGACAATTGTTCTAATAAATAGAAACAAGTATTTAATTTAAGTTTTACAACTCAAAGTGCCATCAAAGTATCAATTGTTGCAATAATTAAAAAAAAGATTAATTTATGTTTTGAATTAAAAGTGCCATGATAGTGGGAATTGTTGTAATTCACGTAAATAAAAATAATGTTAATTTATGGTTTTCAACTTAAAATGCCATAAAAGTGGCAATTGTTTTAGTAAATAGAAAAAAAAAAGTTTTTAATAAAAGACGTCTTTTATTTGCAACGTATTTTAATTTGGCACAACGGTTCGCCTATCTCTCCAGTCTTCTTCAGGTGCTATAGTCCGGTATAATAATTCTGCTGAGATAGGATACATTGATATTGTTTTCAGTTTGTTTTATTTTCAAATTTTTCAGTAAGTACTCAAATTATTTTCTTTACTTTCTCCTTTGACATTTATCTCTTAACATTTTCCGACATAAGTGTTAAGAGATAAATAACAAAGGTGAAAGTAAATAAAATAATTTGTGTCTTATAGAAAAATTTGAAAATAAGACAAACTAAAAACAATATAAATCTTACCTCAGCAAAATTAATATAACGGACTATAGCACCTGAAGAAGGCTGGAGAGACAGCCGAAACGTTGTGTAAAATTAAAATATATTGTAAGTAAAAGACGTCTTTTATTACAAACTTATAAATATAGACTTGTTGGTTATAACTATAACATTAAGAAAATAAAAAAATAAAAATAAAAAAAAATGTAATTTAAATTTTGCAACTTAAATGCCATCAAAATGGCAATTGTTCTAATATGAAAAAAATGTTTCATTTATAGTTAGCAACTGAAAATGCCATCGAAGTGCAATTGTTCTAATAAATAGAAGAAAAAACAGTTATGTTTTAAAATCATTAATCTGATTTCTTATAATTGAAGCCATTTTATATATTTCATTCGATAGTTACATAATATTTATTGGCATTTATTTTATAATACTGTTATGACAATAAAAAATTTAATAAAACACTAATTTTTATTACCCTGTGCAATCGGTGAAAGGTATTATTAATAATGCCAGGTCAATTTATCTTTCTCTATACTTATTATTACGTTGCCCTCTTATATTGGGCATTTTTCATAATGCTATTTTAATCACTTGGTCCATAACATATACGCTGTAACACATTACATGCAGTTCATCATCAAAATTATATTCGCATTTATTCCTTAGAAAATAATCAATGTTTTTATATCTAGTAGACTTAAATAAAAATTAATAGAAATGTCCCCCGCGAATATATTGGCCATATGTGGATTAAGAAATGTATTTATATTTTATTAAGAAAATATTAAAATAATTACGAATAAGTAATAATCACAACTTACGCATCAGCATGATTTTCTTCAATTAACTGTGTTATCTCTTTCGAAACTTCAGCAACAACATCGGTCTAGAATAAATACTTTAAAATTTATATTTGCACAAAAATTATAAATGAAATTCTTACATTATAAGGCGGCAACGAGCCTGTATTTCGATCTAATTCCTTAATTAATGTAATAGCTTTTTCGCCAAACATAATAAACGAGAAATAAAAAAAAGAAAATTAAACAAACTCAATTTTGTTTAAAATGTGGTTATGCTCTTTCCCGCCCTTTTTTACTTGACATTTCATGAAAATGATTTGACCTTGTATGTGTAGAGTTGTGCGTACGAAAATAGAACATTTATTATTACAAAACCAATACTGTTTACACACATCATTTAAATAACAATAATAATCTTTCTTCGCCCAACTTAATCTTTAGAATAAACAGATAAATCATAATACGAAAATAATAAGATATATCACAACCACGATTGTTTCTTGAAACCCATCTCTAAATGTGACAAGAATACCCAAACGTCACTTGTCAAAATATAACGAGCATTCTGTCGGTGAGGTTATGTGTATTTTATAAGTAAGTCGCATTTAAGGAAAATGTTGTCCAACATTGTACCAAAACTTCGACACTGCAAATGCATGATAAAGCCTTTCTCCACTGGTTCAGTGTCAATACAAGACAACGCTTTATTGGAGCCTAGAGTGTTGCAGTTTTCCCCGAAATATCAGAAACCTCGACAGGTTTGGATTGAAAATTTGGACACTATCGATGAGAAAAAAGTAGGGCTTATTGATTTGCACCCTGATATCTTTGGGGCGAATCCTCGAATCGATATAATTCACCAAAACGTCCGATGGCAGACTTTGTACAGATTTGTGAGTTTCGCTCACACAAAAGTTCGGAGTGAAGTTCGAGGAGGAGGAAGAAAACCATGGCCACAAAAAGGTAAATAACATGAACTTGCAATAATTGTTTATTATTATATCCAGTGAAACCTCGATTCATCGTTTTTGTAGGGACCGTGTAAAAAAAAAACCATTATTGGGGAAAAACGATAACAGCGGGTTAATGTGAAAAAGTTAGAAATAAGCAACTGCATTATGAATAAAGTACAATATTATATTAATTCATACAGAGATTATATATGTATAATAAAAAAATTGACTAATTTATAGCTTTTTTTAAATCAACAATTTTTGTTTGTTTAGTATAATTACATTGAATAGAATACAGTCTATTTTCTAAATTAACGAGTAACTTCTCATCAGTTTAGGAACACTGAAAACAACACGTAATTTTAAGAGTGAATTATAAAAAACGCAGTCTCTTTTGTTGATCTAATAGACGGTGAATTGCCGGCAAAGTGCCATTTTATATAATTCAAACATTAAAAATCACCCGACATAATTTCATTTGGCCGGATCTTGAACAATAATAACAAGCGGCTTTAATAAAAAAGTGTTATTAAACTTCCGAAGATTGTTACAACGAATAATGCGATAAAATAAGAAAAGACAAACGATAAATGTGTTTTATTACATTGATTACATAGGCATTTTTGGGACCTTGAGTAAAAAACGATATTTGCGGGAAACCGAAGCTAACGGGAACGAATAACCGAGGTTTCACTGTGCTACACATGTTTTTTTTATTATAAAAACATTTTATTAATTTCATACGAATATGATTTTATATTAGGAATGGGTAGAGCTCGACACGGTTCGATAAGAAGCCCCCTATTTAGAGGAGGTGGAGTAGCGCACGGCCCTCGTTCTCCAACAACTCACTTCTATATGCTTCCATTTTATACAAGAATATTGGGATTAACAAGCACCTTATCCGTAAAATTGGCCCAAGATGATTTACACATTGTCCAAAATCTGGAAATTCCAACAGATGAACCGAGTTTCATTGAAGAACTCATCAAAAGCAGAAAATGGGGTCCATCGGTGCTATTTGTTGATGAGTAAGCATTTCAAATTCTTCATTGCCAGCACATTTACGTTCAACATTTTTTGGATAACCAATGACGTCAATGGGTTGCACATAAGCAGATAACCCTTCAAAATATTTCTATTTAGCAAACGGAATTTCCACAAACATCATTGAAAAATAATGAAAATCCATGTTGAATAATACAATCAGTTAATAAAAATAGTATTATCACTGGTAACAAAGCTCAAATAATAGTAATAATCATTTACTCAATGTATATTTATCGCTATTAACCGTTCATTTTTCTTTCCTCAGGGTTGATATAATGCCTCGCAACATTACAGCAGCAACCGATTCCATTAATCACGTAAACTTAATGCCAGCTTATGGCTTGAATGTTTATTCTATGTTAAAGCACAACACCTTAGTTCTTACTAAAGGAGCTGTAGAACTAATTGAGTCGAAAATTCTATCACATTTACATAAAAATGATACGAAAAATGTAATGTCTAAGTTTAAGGTAAACCAACAGTAAGTGTATAATGTATTGTTGTTGTATTATAATAAAATATATAATAATTAATATTATTTTATTAAATAATTTGGTCCCAATTTAACAACTTTCTTCATTTCAATTACAGCATGTTTGTTTAATTTTATTCTAATTTATACTTTATTCTTAATCCATAAATACATCTGTGTTAATAAATATAAAAAAATAAAATTCACAACAATAACACAATATATAAGTGCACCCCCTATCAAACTAATATTGTCTCTTACATTTTAAAATTCATTACATTACAAATCATTTGAGAAAAGAAGGGTCAATTTTTACATTTTTAACTAATACTTATAATTGTTCCGATCATAATCTATTTGTTTTCAAAGACTGCATGGATGTTCCTGGTCTTGGCTTAAAAAAAAACACAATTTATATGAGATAAATGAGTCCCCTTCTATGCGATAAATGATGTTCTCATTAAATCGCTTCTATCCTAAACCACATATATGTACTTAAACTCACCATATAATCTCCTGCTCCCATCAATTTCTCTCTTACAGACCATCGCAAAGCAGCTCTATTATCTTCACCCGGAATTTTAGCTTTCTTCCATTCTTCTTGATATTTTTGATATAAAGCAACCGGGTCACTCTTTATAGTTTTTACAGGTATTCTAGGTCTGATAACTAAAACATAACAAGATTTAATTACAAAACGTTCCTTTCTAGAACATTAATAAAAATACAAAACTGGTCACAATAAAATCTGTGCATATAATAATAATATAAAATATGATACAAATATGTACATAATAAATTTAAATAAAAACTGTCACTGCAGTTCTTCTAGTGTAAAAAGTTCGTAATGTACCTTAGGCATCTTTTCATTCTTAAGATATTGATCTAGTAAATGTATTGCTTTCTTAGAATTGAACTTACAGGAGGCTTTAGGTCTCGTTCTAGGTAAAGGCTTTTTGGTTTTAGTCTGTGTTGATGTTAGGACAGTCGAGGCAGATCTAGCCCTAGACTTAGTTACAGTATCTTGAGTAATTTGCGAGTCTTTAGTTTTATTAATGTCCAATTCACTTAAAGATCTACTTAGGGTAGTAGAAATCTGTCGGTTACTAACATCTGCAAGTTTGCTAATTAGACTATTGTTATGTTTGTCTTCAAGCCGCTCATCTTGACTCGAAGCTTCCAAATTCGGTCGAACGTTTTTAACAGACCTGGAAATTTGGACGGAAATTACACTCGCTTTCTTAGGAACCTCTTCCTCTTTTGATGCAACAGGTCCTATTGGATGCAATGATTGGTAAACGTCATCAGCGAAATTTTGGAACCTTTGTATAATATTCTCTTGATCTTTGTATGATTTTGCTTTATGCTCAGCATATAATTTTGCTTTACGCTCATCATATTTAATTAGCTTTTTCAAGTCTGGAAAACAACCAAGTTTAAACACATTTTAAAAAGATTTGGTTTCGTTAGAAAGAGTTTCTAGCAAATACTTATTTTAAATAAAATAAATAGTATACCCCTCATAAATTCCTTCAGCTGATGAGGTGTGACATCAGTGTAACCTAACTCTTTTAAATATTCCAGAACTGTTCTAGGATCTAACGGTATAGACATTTTACAATAAAAATAATATTCAAACCTTTCAAATATATACTATCGATAACAACAATTCAAAATTAACTGACGTTTAAATTAAGTAAGGTTAAGCTTAATTAAAAGCCAAATAGTACTAAAATGAAAGTCCCTAGGTTAGTTTGTTCTTGTATGCAGTGGCGTGCGGTATAACAGTGGCGTTGTAACAAATTACAATGAGTTTTTATGAAATATCGTCATGATTTGTTATTTAAATTTCGAACTAAAATTTTATATAAACAGAAAATGAAATCAATAAAATTTGTTTTTACACTGTTGAATATGAGACATTTTGGAGTTACAAATGCGGCTGCTTTTTATGTAACAATAATATATTAATTTATCATATATACTCATACATAAAACTTTGGAAATAAAGAATTAAAATATTTAAATTATTGCAACATAATAGTCTATAGGTAACACAAATCATATCACACTCGATTATAAGTTTCCAGGTTGTGAGTTTCATAAAATGTTTGCAGTTGTAGAACACATTTTGAGAGGCGATCGGTAAATATTTTCATATCCCTAAGAACGTATTCCTCTTTGTTGTTTCGATCCAACGCTAGGATGTAAAAAAAGTCCTTTTTTGTCGGGGAAAACCGACATAAAATCTGTAAAATACAAATGTTTGAATGTGCATTTATGTAAATATGATGTGCTTACATTAAACAGTTGTGAGCCCATCCATCCATGGTACCTTTCCAAAGTTGATTCGTAAGATACTTTTAAGTAATGTCCTAAATTTTCTCTAATTTCATCTATAAGACTATCCGCATAAATACTTTCAAAGAACTTCACTGTAAAATGTAAACCCCTAAAAGGGAAGGGAAACGTTAGGTTAAAATTATACATTGATAAATTAGACGTATTTATTTCCTTGTTTAAATTATTTATTTTTCACTACTAGTTTCAACCTTCCCAGGTCATTTTCAGGTGCTATAACACATAGGCTGAAAAGTCCCGGGCCTAATAAAGAAAACGCGTTTTTTTTTGTTCAAAATTGGTTTATTCATCAACGTAATCTCCGTCAAGAGCCAAACAATCATTCCAGCGCCGCTCTAACATTTCAATACCCCTTTTGTAGAACGATTTATCTTTTGCCTGAAAATAGGCCTCAGTTTCAGCGATAACCTCTTCATTCGAGGGAAATTTCTTACCGGTGAGCATTTTTTTGAGGTCTGCGAACAGCCAGTAATCGCTGGGAGCCAAATCTGGCGAATACGGTGGATGTGGGAGCAATTCGAAGTTCAATTCATGTAGTTTTGCCATTGTTTTGATTGACTTGTGACACGGTGCGTTGTCTTGATGAAACAAAATCTTTTTCTTTGCCATATGCGGTCGTTTCTTTGCAATGGCGGCCTTCAAACGCTCCAATAACACTATATAATATTCACTGTTGATGGTCTTTCCCTTCTCAAGATAGTCGATGAATATTACACCACGCACATCCCAAAATACCGAGGCCATAACCTTTCCAGCCGATTGTTATGCTTTCGGGCGCTTTGGACGAGGTTCACCAGTTGATCTCCACTCAGATGACGATTGTTTTGATTCCGGAGTGAAGTGATGGATCCATGTTTCATCCATTGTCACATAACGATGCAAAAATTCCGGTTTGTTACGTTGAAACATGACCAAACACTGCTGAGAATCATCAACACGTTCTTGTTTTTGGTCAACAGTGAGCAAACGCGGCACCCACTTTGAACAGAGCTTTCTCATAGACAATTGCTCATGGGATATAAAGCCAACACGTTCTTTTGATATCTTTACAATGTCAGCTAACTCACGCAACTTCACTTTTCGATTATTCAAAACGATTTTGTGGATTTTTTTTGATATTTTCTGGTGTTACCGCCTCATTTGGACGTCCACTGCGTTCTGCATCATCGGTGTCTCTACGACAATGTTTGAAGTCAGCAAACCAACGTTTTATTGTTTCTGATGGAGCAGAGCCCGGATAACACTTTTCAAGCCATTGCTTCGCTTGAACGGTATTTTTTCCCATTAAGAAGCAGTGTAAAATTAAAACACGAAATTGTTTTTGATCCATTGTTTTGAAAATAACAAAAGTAGTGCCACTCTTAGCACAATAACTCACAAACTTATTAGTAGAATATCATGAAATTTTAACAGCTTTCTTTTGAAGGTTAGTACTAACTGAAAAAGCGGTGAATGCAATAAGACTAGCGCCATCTATGCGTTAGGCCCGGGACTTTTCAACCCATATGTTAGTTTTTTGCACAGAGACAAATGTTGTTAGAAACAGTTGAAGCACTCGCTAACAGTAAGAATGTACTTCCACAATTATTCTCAGGTAATACAAAAGAAAACTTTGTAGGGGCTAACCACGAATTAAAAACTTTTATAGATATCAACCAACAAGAGGTATAGAAAAAAGCAGACGTATTATAAAAATATATTTCAAAGGCAGTCTATTTAACAAAAAATATGAAGGGAAATTTTATCGGGAGAGGAAATTTAGTAAAAAAAATATTAGTAAGAAAAGAAGTTGTAGTAAGAAAAGAACTTGTAATAAGAAAAGACATTTTAGTGATAAACAAAATTTGCTCTTGGAACTGAATCCAAGCTCAAAACTGTTAAATTGTGCGAGTTGACAGGTTTAGTCTGTGCTACCAGACTTACTGCTTATGCACTATAAGTGTAAACATCTGGATTCCTTCCAAGTCTGCTTTTTATTTTCCGTCGAGATTTTTTTTTGATATACTACCTTGTTACACTATCCCATACTATTTAAACTGAATAGTGTAGGTGTGTTCATGGATGTACATTTAAACGATTATGCGGAAATTTGTGCTAATGATTGTATATATACAAAAGATACGTGAGGAAAAGTGAAGGACAACTCAAAATGCGGCAATCAATATCAAGCCTCGGTCGAGCCCAGCAAAAATCTGTGGAACGTTTTTACCTAATTCTGATGTAGTAATTGTGTAAAGGCTGACAGGTTTACTTTGCGGGAAAATAGACTGCATTAAACGGAGAATGGGGATAAAGAGAATTTACCCTTTTTGAGGGGTGTGATAAGAACGAGCGTGGATATGCATGTATAATCGTGCAGTTAATGCATGTTGATAACGGCCACGAAGTTAGTGAAACATTTATGCATCTTTGAATCAGCTCATCACGGAATAAAAATATAAATTTTCATTTAATTACATTTTAGGGCGTACACCCAAAAAAGAATTTACGACTGAAATTACCGAATCATATCTATATTTATCTATATAAATAAACCCGGTTAACCAGGACAAAACTCCGGATAATTAGGACAAATTTTCAGAATCACTAAAAAAGTTTCATGTTTATTTCCTTTGAAGTTACTTTGTATTTACGTATTTAAAATGAATATTTACATTCTTTATTTACCTAAGAGGTTTTGCTTTAGAAGTATTATTTCCTGTTTAAATTTACAATGATCTTTGACGCATATTACATATTGGGAATGTATAATAGCTTATTATGGTTCTATAAGTTAAAAAATTCTATAATTTGCCTTCAGTTGCTTTGTATTTGTTAGTGTATACGCACTTGTATTATAAAAATGCCTCGAAAGGATTTAAGTTTAAAGGAAAAGATTTCCATTTTTGATAAAATGAAAAAACTTCCATTTAAAACTTCATATCGCCAATTATCCCTTGAAATTGGTGTATCTAAAACAACAATTGGGAGTTTGCTAAGGCATGCAGTACAATATCGCGCGGATTTCGAATCTGCATAAAAAAATGTCAAGTGAAAAGAACAAGAGAAAGAAAGAATCCCAAGGTGGAGTCAGCTCTGAATGAATGTTTTTCTGTCGTCACTGCACATGGTACGCATGTAAGTGGTCCTTTACTGATGAAAAAAGCAGAAGATTTTGCAAAAAAATTTGCCAGGAAAACTTTACGGCAACTAATGGATGGTTTAACCGATGGAAAGTACGTAATGAAACTAAATTTAAGCGAGCTCATGGAGAAAAAGGAAGTGCCGATTTGGAAAGTGCCGAAAATTGGAAAGAGACTAAACTTCAAGAACTGTTAAATGGATTTTCTGAAGATGACATCTATAATGCAGATGAAACCGGTTTATACTACCGAGCTACGCCAGATGGATCTCTGTGTT
>JAWQRP010003723.1:0-12901 GCA_033557875.1 Quadriops clusia
ATTTGCTTTTTACTTTCTTTACTTTTCGTATATACACTATACGTTATACGTGTAAGTGTATACACGATAACTTAAACGCGACTTGAGCGAGGCTAATGTAATTTGGTATGTAGTCATTTTAGTTAAATAGTAAACTAGTATCAACGTTTGGGGATATTCGGATAACCGGAAGTGGCAGTTTACCTGAAACGGAAGTGAAACTCTTTCAAGTAAAGTGCCATTTTCCTTCTAGGAATTTCTTTCAAATTTTGTACTAGCTTCAGAAATATCGAAAAACTCATAGATATCAAATTTTAGCACAATTGTCCACCCGGAAGAGGTTTTTGCACAAAATCGACCGTTTCCGACCACTGTGCGCCGCCGCTTCCGACAAAAAAGTCACCAATCAAGGTAAGCCGATGGATCAATGTCGCGAATGGCAAATAACACTTCTTGTTACCTATAAATATGCAAACCGGCAGGCGGATTATAAAATATTTTTGATGGCTATAATATTTTTTTGATTAACGCCGGCAACGCAAAGAGAATTGATAAATCGACTAATTAATTCTAGAGCTGGCTTTGTTTTAAGAACGGCCACTAGGTTACTCCTATCGCATGCATTAGAATACAATTTGCATGCTGGCACAGAATGAATTGTTAAATATAAGGAAATGAATTTTATAACTAATGAGGGGGTGGGGGGTAAGTTTACCTGTAAAAATGAGTATTGCTTTATCACGTCGCGGAAAGTTTTAATGTCAAGGGAACATTTTTCACGTTAGTTTTTAAGAAATCGTGTATTTATAAGAAGTCTGCGTTTACATTTGAACGGAACACATTTTGTATAGTTAGAGAAACTATTTAGTTTGGTTCCCCGAAGACCTAGGTGGACATTTTCTGGACTAAAGTTATGACGATGTTTTAAGCATTAAAATTTGCCAAGTGATTTAGACGCTATTTATTTCACAGACATCGGTCCCGATCAAACAAAGTTATTATAATAAGTACTTATTTAATATTTCGGCGGAAGCAAGTCGCATATTACTTATGGTCGGTATCAAGTGTCGGCAACATGTTGCAGTATATGGACCACTCCGCAAGTTGGTAGATGGAGGAAGTGAAAGCGGAGGGATTCGGGATGTCTAGACGCGTGCAGGCCTCGTGCCCATTGCGGCAGCTGGGCCGTCTCGTGGAGCGGGTGGCGGTGGCTGCATGTCTCTTTGGTCTTTATCCCCTTTGCCCTTGGCGTTCGAGCCTACCAACTCTGGGGTCAGAGGGCAACGGGGCAGTGTGACTTATGCTTGAGCGTCTACGGAAGCACCTGGCTAACGTCTGCCAGCTCTAAAATTTGAATCAGAAGGGTTCCTAAATGCTGATGCTTGTCTTAATCAGCCAACAAAGATTAAATGATTAAGTTTTCAATTGAGGGTTTGTTAATTGAAACTTAAATAGATCTATAAGAGAATAGTTCAGCACAAAAATGAATGATGGAAGAATAATATCTACATACTATGTACTAACATGCTTAAATGATTTCCCAGGTATTACTACAACTTATTTTACAGTTTTCGTATAAATTTCAGACATAACAAACTTATTAAGTGTAAACGTGTGCAAACTGGTTTGCTTTATAGTTGCACATGTGCGATGTCTTCATTAGATTACGTCATTTCATACATACAGGGTGTTCGGATTGAAATGTTTCATAAAAAATCCGGCGGCCTTTGATCTTCAAAGAGGCGGCAAAGATGCGATAAAGAAGCCGCAGTTTTTATGAAACATTTCAAAAAGAACACGTGGTACCTATAGGTACACCGTGATTCTACTATGTTTGTTGGGATCGTATCGTACATTTTTAACCCGTAATAGATCTCATCAAAAGAAGCAAAAGAGTTCCTATGCACCATGTCCGATTCTCAACTCGAAGGGATGTACAACTTCCCAAAGTTGACTTAAATCAGATGATTGTTGATATAATTTCCACATTTGGTGCAATATGGAGTTAATTTTTGCATTGACGTCTTTATTTTACCGTTCATAATCCTTGAGAATCAACAACATTCAAGAATCACAAAAACTACCCCCTGAAATTGCAATAATTAAGAGTTTTTGCACGGTTTTTACCATAACTTAAATACTAGATGAAATATTTCAAAACACGTTGCAGAATATTAATCTTCATTTAATTTCAAACAGAAAATATGCTACATGCAACCACTCAAAATCGCACCCTTCAGGAGATATCTCCATCAATGCATAATACACAACACTAACGGGTATTTTATTCTCATATAATTTCTCAAGAAACTTCACTACACCTTCGATTTTTTGTCCATAATCTTACATATCCACCAACAGTTGCTATGCCTAAAAACCCTTAGGGTTGAGAATTGGACATATAGTCCATAGGAACTTTCTGATTTATTTTGGTGAGATCCGTTATGGGTTAAAAATATATGCGCTACGATTACAATCTCCGTATATGTGTTCATATTCCACTGGGTGAATCTTTTGAAGTTTTGCATTTTACCAACAAACACTTGTTTTTTAGTAATATATGTATTTAATTCTGCTTTTTGTAAATTAATCTCTTTCTTTTTGTCTTCTAATGTGTTTAGTAATTGTCGGTTTTTTTTAGTATTTTCCTCAAATTTCGAAATGGCTTCAGCTAATTCATTATCGGAGCTTTCAAATTCCTTTTCAATTATTGTTAAACTGTGTCTTTGCTTTTCAGCAACCATCTTCTTTTCAGCAGTAGTTTCAGCAATTTCTTTCCGGTCGATCCCTTGACGTGATAACGCATTCAAACATTTCAATAATTGAAGAAGTGTTATTAGCAGATCACTATTTGAAGGTGCAGAAATTAGTAGCAATGTTTAACATTTTTGAAGCAAAAATTCGCCGAATTATCCATTTGAGTCTGTATAAGATTACTGTAAGAAGGTGTGAACCCCAAATTCGATTTTGGAGTCCACTGTCGGATGAGATGAAACAGTGGTTATGTATTATCATTGACTTTACATATACATAGAATATATTATCAAGGTTATTATGATCCTGTTTCTAGAAGGGAGTAGATGCAATATGGCGGTGACCTAATGAATATAGAAAGACGAAAGTGGTACAATCGACGAAAAAGGTGATAACGACAACTTTCTGCCTAAAAATTACATTCTATCATAGACAAAGGAATAAATGTAATTACTCAAAAAATACATTTCACTTGGATACATATTAACATACTGGCCACCTTAAAAGCATATCGTCGTTGAAAATGTAATACCACCTAAGTCCGAAAAAATCGATTTTTAGGTTTTGGTAGCGAATTGTTCTGAAAGTAAAGGCGCATCTGACTGTGGAACCAGGTAAATTGAAAAAAAAATCATAACGAACACTATCGCCGTTTGTGTGAAATCCAGTAAGTTTTCCCCGCTAAATCTGGTGGTGAAACACGTAACTATTCAAAATTAATGTAATCTTAATTTAAGTTGTTATTTATTTGTTGGTAGTTAATACATTATAATTGAAAACACCAAATATAATTTCAAATGAAAATGGACTTTCCTAAATAAGCGTCAGAACTGTTTTTTAGTTCTCCTGGAAAGTTGCTTTTTTTAAGTTACGTGGTATTACAATTTCATCGACGATATCTCTTAAAAACTGCTATGTGACATGTAATTAAGAAAATAGTTCATTTCTTGTGTATATCAAATAGGTAAACACGCAATTTTTGCAATAGGTCTTTTGTATATAAACCCTCCACTAAAACAATTTACACAATACATACCATCATTACCACTGAAAACTTTTTGAATGCGGCCTAACTTCCATTTTGAAGGAGGTTGATTGCCTACATCTATCCGGACTAATGCATCTTTCTTGATGTTGATATGTGCTTATGTTTTCCATTCCATTTGCATTCTATGGAGCATCATTTCCAAAATCCTTTCTTGAATTCTTGTAAATGTTGAAAATGATTCAATCTATTGTTTGGTCTATCCATAACATCAGGATCCCTGACCAAATTGAAAGGTCGTCCAATTAAGAAATGAGCAGAAGTTACTGCTTTGAAAATCGTTGGGATTCAAAGTCATAGGTCCACTATTTAGAATACTCTCTATCTGTGCAAGAACCGTGGAAAGTTCTTCAAACGTTAAAAAAGCATTTAGCAAAATTTTCTTTAAATGAGATTTTTTACTCTTAATTCCTGCTTCCCATAATCCAAAAGAAAAAAATAGACAAATAAAACATTTAATAAAGTTATTACTTGTACCTGAACGCTGTTTAATCTGAATAGGACCTCCGTAATCAACACCTACCGTATGAAATGGGGGCATGATTTTAACTCTATTATTTGGTAAATTTTCCAAAATTGGTTGTTCAATTTTTGAATTGAAACGGAAGCAAATCATACACTTATGAACAATTTGACGAGCAATATCTTAACCAGAAATTGGTTAACAATCCTGGTATGCATGCACCTGCATGTAATAGTTCTTTGTGAGATTTTTCAAATATTAGCTTAGTAACGTGCCTATGTTTTGGCAATAAAATTAGATGTATAAATGGAATCAAATCCAAATCTTACTTTTTGTATCTATAGATTTATTTCTCTTTAATTTTTCATAATCGTTAGGAAAATGTTTCATTTGTTCCATTGCTAAAATTTTTGTCAATGCTTTATTTATTTCACTTATTATTAAAAACCCCTTTTAATGTGTTTTTCTTTCCAAAGTTGTCTTTCCATCGTAACATCCACTACTCTTATCATTTTAGGTATACTCGAAAATATGTCCACTGGAAACTCCAAACTCAATGTTGAGATAAAAGTTTTTATTTTCCATTCTTCTGGAATGTTGTTAATTTCTGAACTCTCTTCAATTCTACTGGTTTTGAAATTCATAAAAAAAAATTCTGAACCATTCCACCACTCAGTATAATCTTCAAGCTGAGAGGGGAAACACCCTCTATATAATATATCAGCAAGATTCTGATCAGAAGACACGTGATGTCAATCAGATATTTCAGTTGCTTCTTGAATTGTTGCCACTCGGTTAACGATAAAAGTTTTCCAACAATTTGCTGCATCCATGATAGACCTATTTTTGAATATGTCAAAGGTAAGTTGTAGAAATTCTTATATTTATAGTATCTTTCACGGTTTGAATCAGTTCTGCCAAGAGCACCTTCCCCATTAATTGAATCACCAGTTTAAAGAAGGGATTAACTCCAATAAACCACATTTTGATATAAACAAAAAAAACTTTTAATTTTCTAGTACTACAATGTAGTAAAAAAAGTCAAAGAGTTATTCTCTTCTTAAAACTATTCAACTTTCTTGTTACAAAATTCTCAAAAATTATTAATGAACACGTTTATTCATTTTACCAGAACTATCTAAACGTCAAGATTGAAAAACAAACAAAATTAAAAAATACAAGGAAAAAAATTAAAATTAATTTAATTTTGGATAAAACCTTTACATTAAAATCTTTCTTGAAATCGTTTAAAAAAATATGATAATGAGCAGAACTTTCGTCACAATAACTTGACAGTTTAATCTTTTAGCAACGTCTAGAATTTGAAGAAGGAAAAGAAACTCCTGAAGTTATTCTTTATTTTTAACTGAAGGTCGCTTTTAGAGCTAAAATAAAATGTATGCGACATGGTTTTCATTTTTTCTTGGATTTGACGGTTGCTATTTTTATTGATTTGGATTGGCATGTATCTATAAAATTTACAGAGTTGACAATGAGGAACACTCAATCTAGATCATTATGTATACTTACCTAGAATTCGACTCGCAATCAGCACATTGCAGGTACATAACGTACTCATTAATATTCATTTCAGTAAGAGTTACATCAGACCGCAAGTCTTATGTTACGTGATATTTAGGGTCGGCAGATATAAGGATCAAGGTATTATTCATTCCATGGTGAATAATTCCATGTATTTCCGAACCTCTGTGCGCTATTTATGTCGAAAACAACATGCTACCTACCCATTGAGATTTAATTTTTGCGTGGTATGCATAGAAAATAGTTTCTTTGGTCGTTTAAAAGAACTTCGAAGCTATTTTCAGTGCATTTGCGTAAGAATACGGGCATAGACTGTGCAAAACATGGATTGAGTGTTTATTTCCATAAAACCTTCCTTAAAATTACAAATATTCACGTAATTCATTAGAAATAATCGCTAGGGATGTTAAAATTAGTTTACAATAATTTTTGTTGGAGATACCTCATTTTTTAATTTTCTTTCATTTGAACGCTATTCCGTTCGGCTAACAAATGAATAATATAATATGTTCATAGTTGTTTAGTATCTTCTTCCCCCGAAACAGTTTTAACGATAAAGTTCTTCCTCTAGACCTTCCTTCCACCATTACACTAGTACATATGTTACTCATATAATTATAACATTATAACAGGTTACCCTAGAACAAATTTTTACTGCGCTGAAAAATTTTCTGATGAAATCATAAATCCCACTTTGAAATATATCAAAGCGCCTCAAAAATTAGCAGTCATAACAAAATGTTAAATATTTCCAAAAAAATTTTGAATCGCATTTCTTAATGTGTCCAAGTTTAATTTATTGTCATCTTATTCGGAACCTTAAAAATGCTCAGTATAATTAGTTTTGCGAAGTTGAAATTACTATATTATTTAAATATTAAGCATCAAACTTCCCAAGTACAAAATGGTGGACAAGTTATAGATATATAAATATGGCGAGACCTAACGAGTTGACCACAAAGTCTAAAATACCTTCGCTTTCGACCTATTGGTTGAATTGCCTTTATACGAAGATAAACATAACCTCAAATTATAAGTATATCAAATCATAATGAAACAAATTGTAAAATGGTTCTAATTTTTACTTTCAGTCTTCTAAACAGTATACCAAGCTTTCGCCAACACATTTGTACCGTGCATTTGTGGTATCTTTAGCAGTAGGCAGTACATCTTTATAACATCAAATTTCCAATTAGTTGGTTGCCTATACGAGAAGGCATTTAATGTAAATACAATAACTGGTAATGTCCATTGCAGATACTTTGTGATTTAGTGGCCACTTATTAATTAATGATAACCTAGAAGAATATTTCTATTCCTCTCCGCTTTCATCGATGTCACTGTTCTGATCATCTATGATACTGCACTAACTTGTACTACATATGCCCTCAATGTATCTTAATAATTTTTATTGAATTTCCATTCCTCTTTCTTTTACATCTGTAATAAGTTGATGTATACTTGTATTGGTGTTTTGGTATTGTTATCGTTTTCTTTAAAGCGCTATCCTAACCTAAGTTTTAAAATCGACAGAGGAAACATTTAGACCAGAATTTGACTATAAAGTATTATGAACTTTAAAGTTAAGTTTTTAGGGTAATTGGTGCTATAGGTTGCATAGCAACTTGACCTTGGACCTTGAGAACTAAAATTTGAGGAAATTTGACTTTCGAGCCTTTTTGTGCAATTGAGTTAAAATAGGGAATTATATAAGTCGTAACTTACTTATTTTTGCGACTTAAAAATAACTTATTGGTTAGTATTTGCTTCACGGGATTAGCTTTAGGTTAAAATTAGACTAAAATATACTTAATAAATGCCTTTAAGGTTTAAAGGATATGAGGTTTATTTCGAAGTTATATTTAACCAAATGTTGACCTGTTTTTTTACTTATAAATTTCATGACTATTAAGTCATACTTTTGATGTTTGTTTTTGGTAGTATAAAACTTATAATCTTTACTGGAAACACATTTTGTATATAAAGTTAAAAATTAAGTTGCAAATTAGTTGAATTTAACTTATTTATTTATTTTTCCTTAACCACAGGTATAATTGACCAATTATGTAGCTTGGGTAACGATTGGTTTATATTCTCGTGTAAATTTCAAATCAATAAGCGATGACTTTCTGCAACGGAAGAATACCCCAATTCCTAATTCCGTAATGCTTGGAGTCTCCAATTGACTATGCATTCAAAGAGGAAACGCACAATTTGTCGGGTAACGGTAAGAAATAGCCCATTGCAGCGGCGCCGTTCTTTATTTGATTCATTAAAGCTTGCCAACATATCGTCGCAATTTTACGATATCCTGTGGCAATAAGGCAGCCATCAGACGCACGCAGGTAGGTAGCATCACTCCTATCATCCATCGACGCGACCAGAAAGAAGACCAGGAGGGCCTGGGTAATGTAGAGCAATGCTTGAGCCAGGGCATCGGCGGGGGTGTGTTTGAGCAGGTGTATTTGCAAGCACCGATCCGCGTGGTCGCCCGCCAGCTGTCACCGTGACTGCCTCGGCCGCATCGGTAACTGCACTTCATCATCCTTTAGATTGATTATTTTCCATTTTTTATCGTCTTCTCCGACCGCAACATCACCGCGGTGACTATTGAAATTCGAGACTACGCAGTATTAACACGAGCCCGAAATTAAAGTTGCTGCATGCTTCTTGATCAAATGTTCCACGTAACAGTTGTGGAAATGCATCAAGGAACATATGGCTTTGTGTAATGGTAGCAACATTAAGATCAGGCAGAGCGAAGATAAGTGGGGGTTTTAAGGATGGTACAAATTTTAAGAAATGAAGAACTCATTTCTAATCATTTGTAAAATAAGATACAATAACGACAATACATATATGTATCTATATACTTAGGGTAAAGTTGTCTGAATCGTACCCGCTAATTAAAAATGCTTATAACACTGAGAATCTGCAAGATATACATATTTATTAGTTTTATTGTAAACTCTAACGAATGATTCCCTTATTATTCACAAAAAAACTAAGTATATGCGAGCATTTTCTTTAAATTGATAAGATTTTATAACGTTACATTTGCACTATTAAGGAAATAAATTTTCTAAATCATACCGGATGTCCTATAGATCGTACCTTAAGCTAAAATTTAATGGTAATTACGCCTATATATTGAAAGTTGATATTATTAGCAAGGAAATTAACAATCTTTCCCCACAATCACCAACAACAGATATTATTATTATTCCTCGCTATTTCGTAACCTGAGTTGAAGCGATACTTTAATTTGTGTTTTTTGCCAACTCAAACGCCAACTTTTTTTTTAAATTGGTTGTAGTTAGCCCAAAAAATAATTACTGAGTAGGAGTGCGATTAAAAAGTTATTTTTCCATTGCTTTAGACGGATCTTTCGGGCTATTCAATTTTTATGGGTATTAAACTCTTGCAGATGTTTAAGAAGAATTGGTTTTTGCTTTCCAGGCCCTACGTGGTTCATCGATTCCAATTTCACCATTTCGTAATTTATGCAATAGCTCATCCATGAATCTTCTCATTGACAACTGTTAATGTTAATTCTTTTTAACATGCTCTTGGATCTTTATTAAGTGAAAAATCAGAAATCAAATAACTCGTTCTCGTGGATACCAAAAAACGTGTATTACATATAAGTCGTACCACAACTGCAATTTAGGAAGTGTAAAAAGGTATAATTTAAGACACGGCGCGAATATCGGTTCATGTTTCTTCAAATCAGTGCTGAGAGAAGTTGCCGTAAATTTTTTTGTAGAAAACAGTTCTCTTAGAGAAGTATAATTTGCATACTCAACGGGTATTTAATTATCATATTTATAATTTCGCAAGAAACTTCGCTGACACCTTCGATTTGTGGTCCATAATGTTAAGGGGCTGTACTTCTCTTATGGTTGAGAATCAGACATGATCCATAGAAACTTTTTTGTTTATTTTATTATGGGTTAAAAAATATGCGTTACGATTAGAATCACCCTGTGTATAAATATATATGTACAAAGCAACAATTATAAGTAAATATTTTAAGACTGATCTACATTACACTTGATACTACAATTTAATGGTATTTCACATGCATGATGCAATTTTGTGAAGTGCTCTCGTGTTGGAGGTGTTTTAGTGCTAAGAATATCTTCAAAATGGCGTCCTTTCTTCTTCAATTTTAATTTTGGAAATCAAGACACATCACAGGGGTCAAATCTAATGATTCTGGTGGATGACTTGTAAGATGACGTATTATCGTGCAACCCCTTGAAACTTTCTAGATCTCCACATTCGACACAAATACCTACGACTGTCGGCCTCAGAGGCTTTAAAACTTCGAGAATATAGTGGACAGTAACAATTAGACCAGATGGAACAATTTTTTTGTTGGTAATCAATTTGCTATCAAATAATGTGACCGATCTTGAGTTTTGAAGGCACTCTTCCTGCGGCTTTCTTGCTAACGCTGAATTTTCCAACTTCCATTCCGCATTTTCACGCTTGATTTTGAAATCGTATCTGTGTTACGTTTGTTGCGACAATTGATTTTACAAAATTTTATCCTTACTAACGATGTCTCTCTCATCGATTTTTGTTTATCCATCAAAGTCCATTATCGCGATGCAATTACCTTGAATTGTTTCACTACATTTCAGGTCGTTTTCGTCGTTTGCCTCGTAAAAATAGCATACATGGAACTCCTTGTTGGTCGTTTGATTTTATGGCTAGATCTCTCATGTTATCGAAATCGGAGAATACAATGAACATAAGCTTCACATTACCGACACGCATGTTAATGTCCAAAACATATCTGAAAATTGCAAAGTGTGAGTCAGTTTTAATATGACATTGTCATCAGCAATATCTCAGACAGTGATTCGGTGATGACCGTTTTCCTCACTTTTATACGTTGTTGTCCGCGGCGTAAACTCTTGCTTTACTCATAGTAGACTCACTAAAAGCAATATTTAACATATCCAACACATGGATGCACTTAATTTTATCCTTATCGCAAAATTTTATGAAAATTCTCGGATGCATTATTGTTTCAAGAAGGAAAAAATCGTCCATCGCATCACAACAAGTGTGACGTTTTTGGCAACTGATAACAGAGTAAACATCCATTATAGCTGCCAATATATACCTTACAGACAAGTGTACAGTACTTCACACTTCAAATGACGCTATAGAAATAGATGACGTAGGCTGGCAGGCTCGATTCCGATATCCGTCGGAACTCTATATCTTTCTATAACATCATTTGATGTACAAAGAAACTGTATTAAACGGCAGAAAATTATTGAGCCAATCGGACTATACAGTCCGCGAAATTTAAAAATTCATAATATTTTACTCGTAAGTTGTTCATTATATTAAAACTTTACCAAATTAAGGCGCGCACCCTGTATATATATAATATACCTACATATAAGACCTTACGACAGGATGAAAAATACAGGATCAAACAATACTTGAGAGTTCTTAGTAAAACATATTATACGGACTTCAGTGGATTAAGTACTTAAACAGGAACAAACTCCCCCGATACTGGTCACGCAATTAACGTCAATTAAAGTGCGCGGTTCACGGAAGCCCCATATATTGCCAAACGATTACTTATGAGATTATGTGGTAGTTTCTATGGAGGTAGTGTCCAACAATACTAATAAGGTACACGCCAGAGAGACTTCTCTGTACGAAGGAGTATAGTAAACGGCAGGTGGTCACGGCAGGTGTTCGCAATGCTTCAATTGTCACGGCATTGTTTACGCAGCAGTGCGACGTGGTGCCTTACTAGCTCCATTCCGACCACCACCGCAGGTCTACGTGCTGTAGAAGCCGAGATACAAACCACACTCTGCAGAAGCAGAGTTACACAACAAGAGCAGCACTTACTCATGGGTACATCCAATACTGTATTTACAAAATGACATGGTACCTATGAGTAAACTAATTTATCAGAATAGCTGCATCATTTTACTCCCGGAGGATCAAACAATACTACCTTTATCGTATTGCATTTTAATGCCTAATTATTGATATATCAAGAATGTATGAACATTAATGTAAAGCTTTAAATTTGTGATAATTAATCTACTAAAATTAATTTTGCAACTTTATAAGAAATACAGTCAGCTAATAATGCACGTGCAGTAAAAATTTCAAGTTTAATTACTAGAGCTTTTTAGTAGGCACGTGCACTTTTGTAGACCACCCATAAGCGGTGCTTGAATATTGATACCGAGACGAGATAGATCAGATACTCCTATCTAATTTCAGTAAAAGTATGTAATTTTATCCCATTTATTGTTGCAAATTACTTTTTTAATTCATGCAGTGCCTTTCCTAAACCTCTTACACTATCTTATCGATAGTACATTTTGTTATTGACAGTTAAGTGTTTAATGATTAATGTAATTAATATATCTTACTTTAAATTTATTGCAAAATACCTGGGATTAATTAAAACTACATGAAAGTAAAATTGACATATTTCAATGATTTGTATATTGTAACAAGCCAGTAAATCTAACTTGGTTACATAAGACATTAAAGATGTCTTATAATCAGAAATTAATTATCCAGAAAATAGTAATGACACTCAAATTATTTGCTCCAGTGTATAAAATTAATATGTATCAGCACATTGATTAGCAAGAAAAGAGTTTAATAAAACTGGATATACCCGATCATTTTGTGTTATCTTACCGGGCAATATTTTTCTAATACAAAAAGTTTTATGAAGGTATACCAATAGCCAGTCCTTTTTGCTATATGGTTGTCATGAACATTTGCTTGAATTATCAAATGAACTTTTCATATTTTTTTTATGTTTCACCACAAGAACAATTTTCTTAATACGAATTCAGTAAAAATTAAATTGAACCAAACTGTGTATGTAATCTTTATTGTTTTTTGACCTATTATTTTATATTATTAAATATTAATAGTACTGGGTAGGATAAGGTCTAAAAAATATATATTTAACTATCTATCCCGACGTTTCGTTATGTAATAATAACATCTTCAGGAGATTTAAAGATAAATTTGAAATTTCCTATTTGACATAATATTTTATGAAATTTCTTCTTATTTTAATTAACACAACAAAAAAATAAGTTTCA
>JAWQRP010003724.1:0-12895 GCA_033557875.1 Quadriops clusia
CATACTCACACTTTGATTAAATTTTTTGTTGTCATTTCATTTATAGTAATATTTTATTTTTCATTTGTTAAACAAATAAAATATTTCCCCTGATGAAGCGGTCAAACCGCGAAACGCGTCGGGAAAAGTACATATAATTTAATAATATAAGGACTAAAAACCCAAGAATATATTATATTTATATATATGAATGTATATGAATACATTCCATTAAAAACTATTATTAATTTTTAACGCTTGCTTGCAGTTAATTTTAGCAGCTTTAACTGACTGTGCGAATTTAGCCGGGGACAGGGTAGTCTCAAATACAATCAACACCCTGACCACGAATTTCTTAGGACCTTTAAATCAACTAGTGGAAACGAATTTGCGTCTCCAAACTCACATGCACCTGCAACTGCCTCCTTCTAATCCGTTCCAAACTTGCCCCCCGACGACCTTTAAAAACTTACTTCCCACCGGATTTTGCGCAAATTACATCAATATAAAACAAGACGTTGAACATTATTTAAGTACGATGTTTTACAACCTCACCACTGTTGTCCTCCACGATTGGAGGACTTACGGGGAAATGCGACGATTGGCTGCTTTGGAATACGGGTTAGACACCGTCGAAGACAATTTGCCGATGCAAACTTTAGAGCAGGGTCTAGACGTATTAGAAATAATGCGCAACATTCAAATTTTCGTTGGAAAGTACCTCTACAATTTGAACAACCAGGTTTTCGTCGAAGAGTGGAGCAACAACAAACACTTGAACACGATAAACATATCACACGTAGCTAATTCTATTCGGACCCACGGTATCGGAATTATGAACACAACAGTCAACTTTACATATCAGTTTCTGCAAAACAAATTTTTCATGTTCTCCCAGTTTATGTTCGACGAACACATCAAGTCAAGACTGCTCAAAGATCTCCGCTACTTCAACGAAAACAAAATCACTTTGAACCAAATGTATCCTTATGATCGGGCCGAGAAGTTCAACTTCGGAATTCGGAAGTTGGGGCTCAACCAAAATGGCCTTAGCTATTTGGATTTGTTTAGGAAATTGATTACACAAATCGGGAATGCTATGGGATATGTAAGATTAATACGATCGGGAGGAAGAAGGTGCTTAGCAGACGCTACTTGCTTTATAAGGGACTTTAAATCAGTCGATGAGTTGAATAAAATTGTAGAAGAGGAAAATTTGCCTGAACTAACTAAACAAGCTGCCGATTGCCTTATCGGGGATATTAAGAATTTAGTTAGCAATTTCGAGGAAGCCACTGAATATTTTAAGGTAAATTAAATTCATAAGTAGGTAGCAAATTCCTGAAATTGTATGTTGACGCTTCTCTAACAAAACTCTTTCACTTCTAGCTATTAGTTAAAGCATTCGCCCCAGTATTCCGGGATCCAAGAAACATTCATCTGAAGAATTTCTTTATTATAGTACCACCTTTGACAATAAATTTTGTGGAACATTCTCTAACTTGTAAGGAAAGATTGAATAAGAAGAATAGAGAGGGCGCTGGATTTACTGATGATGGATTTGCAATGGGTTTGTCGAATTTTCAACATTTATATAGTTTAGTTTTCCCGTTTTTTTTTTTTAATATCATTGATATACCCTTTACAAACTAAAAGTTGTACTGCATATAGTTGTACCGCATATAGTTGTACCTTTTTATAAGAAATACTGAACTGTATTATATTTTATCAATTTACTTTCAATTGTTTTATCCGGTTTTTATTATTTTTTTTATTAGGATTAGCCTACATCATAGCTCTATTGGATCAGACTACTCAGCTAAAATCGCTCCATTGGTTTCAATCAGTTAGAGCTAAACATGATCAAGAGAAGAAGCTGGTGGAAACTCAAAAGTCCAACTCGAGCAAAGAAGATGCAAAATTGCAACAAACGTTAACTCTAACTGAAAAACGAATTGATGCTTTTGATAATGTAAGTAAACAATTTAATAATAAGAATTTAATAACAATATTTAATAATAATAATTTAATAACAATATTTAATAATAATAATTTAATAATAACAATTTAATAATAATAAGACTTTAATAATAATAAGAATTTAATAATAATAAGAATTTAATAATAATAAGAATTTAATAATAATAATTAAAAATTCATAATGATTGTTGAAATTTGCCTTATCACAGTTTTATATTTTTTACAGGAGTTTCGTCTTCTGTACTACAATTATAACAGCGCAAGGATTTTTTTCCAAATGTAAGGTAATGTGATATATGAATATTCGTATTTAGGCTAGTGATATGTATGTACATAAATGTGTTGCAAAAAATGAAAGAAAACAACGGCATCATAGCCATATTAATGTTGATGTTATTGTATGTACATGGTTTATTTGTGTACTACTTATATGTAAATTTATGTACATATATACGTTAAAAACTTCGTATAAACTTATTACATATTATATATATTTTTTTATTCATTAATTATAAAGGTTATTCCATATACTATATAATATTACTGTTATATAAGAATATACATGTTTATTAAAATTGTTTATAATATCATAAAAGGTATCGTTAATTTTCTCGAATACCTTTGACATAATTTCCTCTCCGACTTTTCACAAAAATATGCTTATTTTTTATATATCTCACTTGGTCTCCATATATTGTTAAAAAATGTATTACCATTATTCCTGTATAGTTTGGACAGTATTCCTTATCCCCCTTCTTAAATATTAATATAAAAACTATTAAGTTCTAATATGTTACGATTTTTATTTTCTTCTATGCACACTTCATACAATAATTTTATTCTCTTTTCACGAATTTGTCAAATTTTTATATGGAAGGTAGACAATTTTTTAAACAAAAGCACATATCATATTTCATAGTTTAATTTTATTTTTTTACATATACATATGAGTTAAGAATAACAGGAAATAAACAAATGACATTTTAAAATTGAATGTGTGTATGTAGAAACAACATGAAAATAATGATCAAAAGAGCAGAGCATCGGTTTTAAATAACCTTAAATACTACCTAAAGATTGAGACATGAGAAAAATACATAAATAATTAAATCACAGAATTTTAGAGCTATTCTTACAAAATATTGAAGTGCTTAGAACTCTAGTTTGTAGCGACTTGAATATTTTGGTTACCATAAACTACCTATAAATTATATATCGATATTACCAAAAATTATAAAAATCTCAATGACAAAACATATATACAAGCACAGTATATACAATTCAACGATATCCAAACGAAACGTACAGTTTTCATTACGCTATTACATATACAATCAAGGTGAGATAGATAGTTTTGACTAACAAAAGTTACATACTCGCTTCAAAATTACATATTTTGATTAAAATTATTATTAACCTTTATAATTCCAAATTACATATACGATCCACAATTATAAATCTGATTTAAAGTTATAAATTTTATTCAAAGTTATAAATTTCATTTGAGTTATAAATTTCATTTAAGTTACAAATTTCTTTCAAGTTATAATTTTCTTTCAAGTTACAAATTTCTTTCAAGTTATAAATTTCATTCAAGTTATAAATTTCTTTCAAGTTATAAATTTCTTTCAAGTTATAAATTTCTTTCAAGTTATAAATTTCATTCAAGTTATAAATTTCTTTCAAATTATAAATTTCATTTAAATTATAAATTTCTTTCAAGTTATAAATTTCTTTCAAATTATAAATTTCTTCCAAGTTATAAATTTCATTCAAGTTATAAATTTCTTTCAAATTATAAATTTCTTTCAAGTTATAAATTTCTTTCAAATTATAAATTTCTTTCAAGTTATAAATTTCATTCAAGTTATAAATTTCATTCAAGTTATAAATTTCATTCAAGTTATAAATTTCTTTCAAGTTATAAATTTCTTTCAAGTTATAAATTTCATTCAAAATTTTATATCTGGTTAAAAATATATCTTCAAAAATGATAGACATATCTCTTTAAAAATGATTTACCTTTTTAAAAATTACTTATCTTTTTAAAAATTATCGTTTTAAAAATTATCGTTTTAAAAATTATCGCTTTAAAAATGATCTTTTTAAAAATTATTTTTTTAAAAATTACTTATCGTTTTAAAAATTATCTTTTTAAAAATTACTTATCGTTTTAAAAATGACTTATCTTTTTAAAAATTACATACTCATTTAGTTAATACATTCTTTGGGCAAATTGACCATTCTCTCGTATCAATAGTATCGTTAAAGATATAATTACAATTTATTCATAACAAAACAAAACAAAAACAATAAATAGATTTACCATTCGATAATAAATTTACCACATTAATATAAAATGTACTTTCTTTTCTTTTTTTTTTGTTTTAAATAACACAAGAATGGTTCTTACAATAGCTAAGTCTTTGAGTAATTTTAATTGAGCACTGATGAAACAGCAATTTATTCAAACAAATTCATTGGTGTTGGCACTAGTCAGAGGTTGTTGTGCCTGGAATTAAAAGAAAGATTAAGCTACACCTGCGAAGCTAAAGATCGTTTTCTTACATCGAGAATGAAGCTCGGGTGGAAGGTAACAAAGAATATGTTATAAAAATAGAAAGAAGCGAAATGCGCTGTGAACTCAATCAAACGAGAAGAGGGAAATGATAACAAGCACAAGTACACACTAAGAGTGAAGAAAGCACTGCTTGTGAGTAAAATGTAAAAATCAATTTAAAAGAGGAACACTACGGCAAATTTTTGTAACATATTCTTTCGGTATGATTAAATGGAAAACAAAGCAAATAGTATGTGGGTACGTGTTGTGCTATTACTCACCAAATATCTTATTCATGATGCGTGAAACAAAAAATAAAATATGCACGAGATTCGAATGACGATGGTTCTTATATACTGGTTGTCACTTGCAAACGGTCTTACTTTGCAAGAGCGTGTAGCTAAATGTATGCTAGTTACAAATAAAATAGTGAAGCCTTTAAGTGCAGTAAATATTGCTATAATAATACTAATATGAATATAATAATAATAATAATATTAATACAATAATAATAATATGAATATAATAATATGAATGTAATAATAATATGAATATAATAATAATATGAATATAATAATAATATGAATATAATAATAATATGAATATATTAATAATATAATGAATATAATAATAATATAATGAACACATAATGTTGAAGTAAACTATAGCTTGTCTCAAATAGATTAAAAATATAATTCAATTAGAAATTAGAATTAGGAAAAGTTGTGTTAAATTCTGCAAAACGAAAAGGTGGTGCCTCGACTACTACTACTACTATCACCAAGGCTGTGTACTTTTATTAGTATCTAGAATACTCTAACTACAGGAACAATTTTCAGATATTAATACAAATACCCATCCAAACCTCTAATTTTTTATCATGAATTAATATTGGCATAAATGAATATATTTTTTATCCTTAAAACACTTAGGTAATAATGTAACAATAATTGTTCTAGCATTAATAGTATATTTTCTATTCATGTCCTTATAAGACTGGATAAAAATGAGATTTTTAACCTTAATGTAAGCTTTATACTTGAAAATAACGGGCTTAGAGCTATTTTCTTTTTCTTAGTACATTGGCACAGCTTCTTAATATAAGTGATTACAAAAATATCAGTTTGCAAAACACTTAATACTGACGGATTACGATTAAATATTACTACTAAAGTACTCAAAATGTTATGTTTGTTTAAGTAATACTCTGTGGTAATACTGTCACAGTAAAGATTCTTTACATAAATGTGTGGGGTAATTAAAGTTAAAAAAAGTGGGCCACACTTTCATAGAATAAAAGCACATATATGTGATAAAAGTAAAGTTTTACGATTAATTGGTATTGGGTTTTTAGGCCAAGAGTGAGGTATGTTTTTTCTATACAACGGTTTTAGTATTAATATTATTACTAATATGTTTAAAAAAATATATATGTATTTATGGCACATCTAAACGGTAATATTTAATTTTTGTATAGCCCACGGCAGCTGAAGTAAAAACGAAGTTAGTATTTTAAAAACAAAATAGTTTAGTGTTTAATGGAATTCCTTCTTTAGGGAGGTCCCACACTATATGTAAAGAAAAATATCAAAATTCTTAGGTTCATTTTCCCAACTCGTATAAAATGGACTGATTATCTGGAGGTAACATTATTGTAGTCTAATGTTAACGCTCTCACCTCTTCTCCTACTGTACTTGGATACATCCGGGTGGGCTGAAATGCATTTTTCTCTAGGGAGAATTGGTCTTCAGTCGTTTTCCTATACACTGGGTTATCGAAGTTCATTGACGTCATGTTACGGTGGAGGTACTGCCTATATATCAGATAGGCAACCTAAGAACCAATTGAATTTATTAAAAATTGCCACTTCGTTAGAGTTAAAATTAAAAATTTAGAAGTAGAATTTAAAGGCTCAAAAATAAAAAATTAGAATTAAAAAATTGGAATTTAAAAATTAGAATAAAAAAATTAGAATTCAAAAATTAGAATTCAAAAATTCTGTTTAGTTTCATGTTATGTTAAATTAGTTTTTACTCACCCCTGCCCCTATACTAGTAACGATTGCTATTATAACAATGGAGATAATAGCAACAATTCCGGAATCCGACTCATCTGACACTGGTTTGGTTGGGAATGTTTTATTGGACGAACCTGAAAAATGACAATTAAATTTTATTTTTGATGTCTGCGATGAACAGAGAAAAATTTGGGTTTATCATAAACCCGGCAATATGTTATTAGAAGTACTGCCACCACAAGAGAAGAAATAAATTAGTAAGCTATTCATCATAATCTGAAATTCTTAACTCGGTAAATTTGTAAGCATTTATGCACAAATTGTAAATTCTGTCATGATAGAAGTATGATGAATGATTTTTTTTATTACGGTAACGAGTGAATTTTTTAAATGAATATAGAGTTGGAACATGAATAGTTGGCAAATAAATGTTGCATTATATAAAGACTAATACATATTTTTATATTAAAAAAAATTATATATTAAAAAAAATTTGATATTAAACAAAATTTTATATTAAAAAAAAATTTATATTAAAAAAAATTTATTAAAAATAATTTTATATTAAAAAAAACTTGATATTAATAAAAATTTGATATTAAAAAAAATTTGATATTAAAAAAAATTTGATATTAAAAAAAATTTTATATTAAAAAAATTTTTACATTAGAAAGTTTTACATAAAAAATTTTTTTATATTAAAAAAATTGTAATTTTGTAATCAACACTTATTTGCTTAATGTATTTAAAAAATTAATAAAATAAAAAGTAGAAAAAGAAGACATCAAACCAAGAAAGAAAAGGAAAGCCACATATTTTAAAAATGTAGATAAAATCATAGTAAAAGAAAAGGACAAACCAAAATTATTTGAAACATGAAGAAAGCAAAGAAATACTAAAATCAAACGGCTACTCTATTCTGTACTCACTCGTTGTAACGTCATGTTCTATAGTTATATTTTTATGTATAACACTAATTGGAGTTGTAGACTTTTCTGTTAAATAAAAAACGGAGAAATAAATGTAATAAGCAAACAAAAAGAAAACGAAGGTTCGCAGGTACTACAAATTATTTTACAAAAGTTGTGTCTAAGGATTTTTAATTACTTTGAAGAAATTATTTTACTTTGTTATAATTATTATACTTTGGTATAATTATTTTACTTTGGTATAGTTATTTTACTTTAGTATAGTTATTTTACTTTGGTATAATTATTTTACTTTGGTATAATTATTATATTTTGTAATAATTATTTTACTTTGGAATAATTATTTTACTTTGGTATAATTATTTTACTTTGTTTATGATTATTTAAATTTTTTCCTGAGAAAACACTTACCATCTTGCACACAAGTGAGACCATCAGGCAACATCCTCAGACTCTCTGGACAAGCACATGAAATTAAAGGAGAACGATCGTTTATTTTTGGTGCAGGTAAGCAAAGATGTGAACAATGTCCATTTACAGCTTGGCAATGATTTTCTCCATCTGGTTGTCTATATGGGTGGTATACGTGGATGACCATGGGGTTTTGAATCTGAAGAAAAATCAAATATTAATTTAGTAGGTTCGAATATTACTTTAGTAAGTTCAAATGTTAATACGATTTTGGATGAAAATTACTTTGACTTGCTTAGTGTTTAATAATCGAAAAAAAAGAAAAGCAAATCGAAAGCTCTTACCATTTCCGTAGCAGTAACAGGTTGAACATCCTTTCCAGTAAACTTATTAGCCTTATAAACAGCTGCCTTGTCCCAGTCGGTCCAGTAAACCCAATCCTCAAAGGTGGTTATCGAGAACGGATGTCTCAAAGCATCGGGACTGAACAAAACGACTCTTCTAGCTCTTCCATTATAATCACAAGAGGAAATAACATTCAACTTGGCGTCAACCCAGTAAACTCGCTTTTTGACTAAATCTAAGGTAAGCCCATTTGGCCATTTGACTTCGTAGGAAACTATAGTTTGTCGGTGGGAACCGTCCATTCCGGCTCTTTCAATTTTAGGATCGCTACCCCAGTCAGTCCAGAACATCCAACCTTCCATGGGGTTCAAGGCTATCGCTCTAGGTTCTTCCAATTCATCCTTAATAAGGACTTTTCGCATTTGACCCTCGAAATTGGCTAACTCGATGGTGTTTTTTCCGGTATCTGTCCAGTAAATGTGGTTGTAGATCCAGTCGACTGCCAACCCGTCAGAAGTAGTTAAATCGTTGTTGATGACCACCGACCTATCGTTTCCTTCATCAATAGGGGCTTTATAAATTTTCTTATCGGTGACGTCGCTCCAGAAAATCATTCCTGTTCGGAAAACGAAATCTAGCGCCGTCGCCGAATTGGTCTCGTTGACTATGCTGGTCATCTCATGGTGATCTAAAGAAATTTTCCGGATGTCCCTTCTGCGAGCGAACAATAGAGAGGCATGGCCTTCCGTAGCTTTGCATTTCGTTAAATCCCGAGGATCCCTCATATACCCTTTTTCACACTCACATTTAAAGGTGCCCTTGTCGTTGATGCACAACTGGGAGCAACTTCCCGGGATCTCGCACTCATTGATATCCTTGCAAGTGCGATTATCCACCAATTTGTACCCATGACTACAATCACAATAGTACCCAGCTGGGGTATCCACGCACTTCTGGGAGCATCCCCCGTTGTTCTCATGGCATTCGTTCTTCCCACACTTGTCCCTGGGTTCGTCTTCCCAAGCGGGACAATCCTGACGACCATCGCACACCTGCGAGAACGATATGCAATTCCCGCTACCGCAGTCGAACTGGGTCTTCGGGTCGCACTTGCTCGTAGGCGTCCCGCAATCCACCTCGTCACTCCCATCCGCACATTCCGGATGTCCCGAGCAATAGAGATGTCCCGCGATGCACTTTTTGTCTTTGCATTGGAACTGGTCAGGCCGACAGGTGAAATTTTGGCAATTTTGCTCGTCTAGGCCGTCTGGGCAATCTTTGGTGCCATCGCAGAACCAAGCTTTGTGGATGCAGGTGATGTGGTCACCGCATTCGAATTCTTGAGAGAAGCAGACGGAGACGGTTGTTGGGGGTTTTGGGCAGCCCTGTTGCGAAATAAAAGAAAAAGAATCAATTTGGGAAGAAAAAAAATCTATTTGGGATAGAAAAAAAATCAAATTGGGAAGGAAAAAAAAACAATTTGGGAAGGAAAAAAAATCAATTTGGGAAGGAAAAAAAATCCATTTGAGAAGAAAAAAATCAATTTAGGGAGAAATAAATTGTTTAAAGTTTCTAAAGTTCAAGCAGGCTTAGAGAGGAATGGTGAAAGTTAATTCGTATACGAAGTCATATACGTATACGAAATCGTATACGTATACGAAGTCATATACGTATACGAAATCGTATACGTATACGAATGCGTATATGAATTCGTATACAAATTTTCACCATACCATAAAATAATGATTTAAAATACATTTATTTTGCTATTTTAAGAAAATACATACATATTAAAAGTAAAATTAATTTTTTGTATAAACTATTCACTTTTTTGTTTATATTGAGTGAACTGTCGAGGCAGCAGTTATGTTATAAATGTGTGGCATTTTAACCTTCTTTATGATTACTAAGCTAGTAGTTATATGTTTTACACATTCAAGTGAAATCTAAAATAGACTTATCACTAATTAATTGTATTGAATATTATAAGTCATCATTTATTCATGTCTATTTACTAAATCAGCAGTAAAAAGTAAATGTCATCTAAATCTACAAATGACCTTAAATTATAGATATGAACTTAAATTGCCTTATCGTCTGCGATTATTTTTGTGTTTTATTAAAATGCCATTTGTGTTATTGCAATTAAGTAGTTTAACACAAAGGGAAATGTTAAAATGTGAGTGGGATGATTTTCCATTTAACTCTTTATTGTCTTTGAATCTTTTCATTTTCTTTGAATATTTTTATTTTCCTTGAATCTTTTTATTTTCTTTGGATCTTTTTATTTTCTTTGAATCTCGTTATTTTCTTTGGATCATTTTATTTTCTTTGAATCTCTTTATTTTCGTTGAATCTTTTTATTTTCTTAGAATCTCTTTATTTTCTTTGAATCTCTTTATATTCTTTGAATCTATTTATTTTCCTTGAATCTTTTTAGTTTCTTTGAATCTTTTTATTTTCTTTGAATGTTTTTATTTTCTTCGAATCTATTTATTTTCTTCGAATCTATTTATTTTCTTTGAATCTGTTTATTTTTTTAATCTTTTTGTTTTTTCGATTTTTTATTTTCTTTTCGATTTTTTCTTTTCTTTTCCATTTTTTATTTCTTTAAAGTTGTTATGAAAAAATGAAATTGATACCGCTTTCTATTATTATTTAAGATTGCAAATACGCACCTGTTCATCTTTCCCATCAACACAGTCGTAGTCACCATCGCACCTCCACTTTTTAGTTATGCAGTAACTCGCCGAACACTGGAACTCAGTTTCTGGAGAACAAGACTTCTCTGGACAATCCTTCTCATCGGAACCGTCCCCGCAATCGTTGTCCAAGTCACATACCCAACGCTTTTGGATGCATTTTCCATTTCCACATGTGAATTCATCGGACCGGCAGGTTTCATCTATTCATTAGTAACGGATAAGTAATTTGAAATTAATTTTATTTTGTTTTGAAAGTAATTTAATTTTATTTTGAAAGTAATTTAATTTTATTTTGAAAGTAATTCATTTTTATTTTGAAAGTAATTTAATTTTATTTTGAAAATAGTTTAATTTTATTTTGTAATTTTGAATTTAATTTAATTTTGAAACTGATTTAATTTAATTTTGACATTAGTTTAATTTTATTTTGAAATTAATTTAATTTTATTTTGAAAATAGTTCAATTTAATTTTGAAATTAGTTTAATTTTATTTTGAAATTAATTTAATTCTATTTTGAAATTTGTTTAATTTTATTTTGAATTCTATTTTGAAATTTGTTTAATTTTATTTTGAATTTAATTTATAAATTAGTTTAATTTTATTTTGAATTTAATTTAATTTCATTTTGAATTTAATTTATTTAATTTTTTTATTTTGAGTTTAATTTAATTCTATTTTCAAATTAGTGTGTTTAATAACTACGGCTTGGTTTGTCTCTACCTGTTTTGCAATTGCTTATTTCATAATTAATTTCTTTTACAACTACTAAATTGTTTTGTTCTTATTTCAGACTGATTCGTTTAACAATGGACAAAGTAATCTAAACGTGCACAATTCAAATTTCCAATGAAAACGTGCATGCGAACGATGGAATATAATTTAAGTAAATACTATTTAAATTTAAAATATTTAAATATTTAAAAATACTTTGAAACGTTTTTATAGTTGAAGTTTTGTTTGAAAATGCGTTGAAATGGAGATAAGAGGAAAAGACTTACTGCAGGCTTTTTCATCGCTGCCATCTGAGCAATCTGGATTATCGTCGCACATCCATGTCAGGGGCACACATTCGCCAGGGGCTGATCGACATGTAAACTCGTCCGCCCCGCACACTTTTTGCCCTAAAGGTACAAAAAGGATTTTTTATTTGTATAAATATTTACGTGGATTTACGGGGTGTTTAAATAAAACATGTTTTTAAAAAATTCAAACTTCATACCGCTTCTTTGATATAGTGTACACATACTATTCGTAAGAATGACGCCATCTAGTGTAATATTGACGAAGTGGTGACAAGCAAGGAATACTAAAACAATATAGATATGATGCATATGCAACCTAATATCCTTTCCTGTCGCGACGACTAAAAAATGTATAAACACTGACATTAGAAATTAGTAATGTGTGCTATTTGAAAGAGGAGGTATGAATTTCGAATTTTTGGTAAACATGTTTTATTTAAACACCCTGTATATGGCTTTAAGAAAATAAGTAAATATCGTATTATTTTTGTTTTTATAAACGGTGGCGTGGACAAATTGTTAAGTCTGTTTTTCTAACACTTTTCAAAATTGACTAAAGCATATTTTAAGTTATTATTAAATTAAATTAGATTAAATTAAATTATTAAATAGAGAAACTTACGACAAGTTTTCTCATCTTCATCGCTCCCATCGCTGCAGTCTTTTTCATTATCACATTGCCAATGTGATGGGATGCACCGACCATTGCTGCATCGAAATTCGTTTTTGTTGCAGGAAACATTCTCTGAAAAAAAAATTAAAAACATTCAGTGTGTAATAATAACATAAACAGTCACCACTTAGTAAATACTTAATAAATAATAATAATAAATACTTAATAAATAATAATAGTAAATACTTAATAAATAATAATAGTAAATACTTAATAAATAATAATAATTAATACTTAATAAATAATAATAATAAATACTTAATAAATAATA
>JAWQRP010003725.1:0-12894 GCA_033557875.1 Quadriops clusia
AAATAATGAGGGTAATATACCACTAGTCAAGATAAAGGTTAGGGGCTAATAATTCAGCTCACTTGAGGGAAACAATGTTTACTTCATAACTTATATTTTTTAAATCTTACGAGCTTTTGCCCTTCATTCAGGATATCATCAGGCGTTATAAAAACAAGCAACCTCAATATAAAAGATCTCATACCTGTACGACTTCTTCATGCTTTTTTGACTGAAATTATGTAGGATGGTGTTTTTTATTTTATTTTTTAGAAGTAATTAATACATTAATATCCGTACCATATGTACTCGTATATCATTTGAGATGTCATAGCACCATCATTTCAGTGGACCCGGGAATAATAAATCTTATTTCAAAATCACAGTACTTTTCTGCCTTTCATGTTGTAACAACTTCTTGTAATTTTTTGAGTGTTTTGTAAATGTCGAAGCAATATTTTATTATATTGCCCTAAATCATTGTTATAAATATTGCTGATATGTTTTGTATATGGTAGGGTAAGAACTGAAGAATTTATTTATAATTATGATAGAATGCGGAGTGCATCTTAATAAAAAGATAAGGATTTTAAATATTATAGAAGTGAGAAAAACATTGTAAGAACTTCATAATTAATTCAGACACACCCAGTACATAATGTGTTTGTTCTATCATGCAATTCCAAGCAACTTGGAACAGTTAGCAGCCAATGGCGTTTAGAGAAATTTCAAAATTCAAAATTTCTCTTAACGACATTGGCTGTTAATTGTTCCGGGTTACTTGGGATTGTATAGTAAAACAAACCCTATATTACCTATATGATAAATATATTCAGATTTTTTGTAACTTTTAAAAATTGCTGTAATTTAAACAGGTGAAGAAAACCCTTGCCGAGAAGTCGTCCTAGAAGTTTGGCCCATAGTTTCGCAAGCCCTAGACAAGTACAAGGCTAGCCTCCGAATAATGGAACGAGCTTGCCGTTGTGTTAGATTCATGCTCAGATGTGTCAGCCAGCAAATCAAAGAAATCTTGGAAAGCCTCGTCCACCAGGTCATAACAATTTATCAAATGCACAAGCACTCCTGCTTCCTCTACCTGTCCAGCATTATGGTGGATGAGTACGCAACAGATGAGGCCTGTATTCCGGGGCTTCTTAACATGCTGCAAGCCGTCGTGGAACCTACTTTTACGACTTTAAGGGAGGAAAATGGACTTCGAAACAATCCGGACACGGTGGATGATTTTTTCAGGTTATGTGCAAGATTTGTGCAGAGAGCACCTTTACCGTTTTTAAGGAGTTCGGCTGTCCCACATATTGTGCAGTGTGCTCTAACAGCTTGTTCTTTGGACCACAAGGAAGCCAACACTTCAGTGATGAAGTTCCTTTGCGATCTAGTAAATGTGGGGAAGAGTGGAAAGATGCTGCCAGACTTTGCGGAACGGAAGCAAATTGTCCAGAGGATCCTTAACGAGTATGGTCAACAGTTGATCACGAATTTAATTCATGCAAGTGTCTTTTGTTTGCATACTTACATGCTATCAGAAGTTGGTGATGTTCTGGTGGAAATGCTAGATGCAGATAGAGACATGACAAATAGCTGGCTTATTACTGCGCTTGACAGTTTACCAAAGGAAACAAATGGCGGTTTGATAACAGTAGCTCCACAACAACTGACTGAAATACACATAACTCTTATAAGGTAAGCTCTAGACTACTATAAAATCAAAACCAGCAAGTAGTTTGTTGCGGTAAAAAATTGTAAATTTTTGATTTTTTATTTCAGGTCAGACACGTCAAAGTCGGTGTCACATGCCCTAAAAGATTTAACAAGACTCTACCGTTAATGACTATTATGTATATTTTATAATAAATTGTGAATTTTATAATGTTAACAGCAGATGCACCGAGCGCAGACCCAATCAAATGTACATTGAATCAATTTAGGGTCTGCCCTCAGAGTACTGCAACTCAATTGCTGAAATGAAGGCAGATAAAACAAAATATTAGGTTTTGAGTACCGTGTACATTGTTATCGTGAACAGTGAAAAACTAATTTTACTTAGATATTGTAAGAATATAATAAAGAGATTGTTATTAAATGTACATTTAATTTTACAATGAACTCAACTAGCCAACGTGATTTTTTTCAAATGTAAACAAGCATTCCACTAATTTCCTGGCTTCATACATGCTTCTTTTGCTGCCTCTTAAACATGTTCAAGGATATAAAAACCACATTTAAATTTTACAAAACATTTTATGATTTATTTAAAATACAAAATATAAAAACCAACATATTGTATAACAGTAAACTTAGAAATATACATAAAGATTGCTACAAAAAAAATCAAACAAAATGTTGCAAAAATATGTACACAAAATTATTGTGTTCATATAATGGAGTATTACGTTTCCGTTGTTTTGTGTAAAGTTAAATTTGTGAAGTAAGTGATGAATGAGACAGTGTTTATAAAAGTACAATACACAATGGAATACTAAAAATAGACTAGCATGTAAAACTTGTTTTCGATAGTTATAAATTATGTCAGTGTGATACCATTTGCTCTCTATGTTGGTCTCGTTTTTTCCTCGCGTAATACAGACAAAATATAACTTTGAATCATATAATGGCAATTTGAGGTGAGAAGTTGGCACTGGTAGCATCACTACTTATAGTTTAATATAAAAGTTTAGGGAAGAAGGAAGTATTTCATGTACTGAAATGTTCACATAGTGAAATTTTCAGGGAAAATAATTTGTCGCATATTTTAAATAACATAAACAAAGTACGTACATAAATAAATAAAGTACATTTCAATATTCTATGAGTTTTGGGTGAAAAATCTACATCGTTACGTACAACATACATATACATAATTATTTTTAAGTTTTGTTTTACAATTGAATTAAAATATAAATTACCTATTTTTCTGCCATTTTAGCATATATATTTCTTTAAGCCACCTTATTGAAATGTCTTAAGTAAAAATATGTAATATAGTAAGAAATTAGGTATCTTTTAGGTACATACCTACTACAAAAAAATTAGTGCATCAATCCCGTAAGTTTAGAATATTTTTCAGATATTACCAAAAGTCGACTAGATTTCCTTCCTTTTGTGATACATAAACGATCTAAGTCGAATCTAGTTATCCACATATTATATCGTGTTCATTAATATGTAGTAAGACATTTAGAGCTTGCTTCTAAAACAATATAAATAATACAGCAAAGTTTCGTTTCTGTACTACAAGTTATCACATTTATCAGGTTTAATCAGACATGATAGTCGATGAGTGGAGAGTCGAATTTTTTTGGAACCGACGTGCAAGGAAGCAACCAGAGTAACGGGTGAGTTCGGCCACAAACTTCACTCAGGAGGGCCACTTTTGGCTTGTGGGGCCGAAAAGGACCCTGTTTGGCTGCATGTTCCACCGTTGTTTCGTCCCCTAAAATCGCCTGGATTTGATCCGTTAGTATCGCCGAGACGAATATGCCGAATAAGGCACTTTCTAGTAGAAGAATGACACAGTGCATTCTAGAAGGCAAAATAAATACTTTACAAATTAGAACTAAACACTTAAGAAATTAGGCTGCATATGTTGCAATTAAGGTTATATTATTTTGATGAAAAATATTAACGAATTTAATTAATCAGTAAGTAACTCGTTTCACCTAAATGAGTTCGGATCCCTTTTTGAGATGAAAATGAATGCTCATTTTGTGATTTTATAAATACTAATTATTAAATTATAATTTCGGTTTTACTAAATTTTGTGTGTTGGAATTCAAATGATTAATAACTAATATTTTTGCTTGTGAACAATTATTTATAAAATTTTGTTGTATAATGTAAATATGTATGTACAGATTTTACTTTCAATACAATAATACTTCAAGTTCTGATTAAGAATATTTAAAATGTGATAACAATCGTTAGAATATAACTTTTTAAGATCACGTTTTATTTTCTTATATTATAATTTTTTATAAATAAAATTTATTTTTCTAGAGATAATGGACTGAAAAATGTTCATTTAGTTACAGAATACTATAGTAAAACCTCTTTATAAGAGAACCAGTTGTAAGACATTCCCACCTATAGTGGACATTTCTTGTGGTCGCGAGTACAATTCCGTTTAAATAATGTATTTATTTCCCGGTTATAAGAGACCCGCTTATAAGAGATTCCCTGTTATAGCAGACAATATTTTGGGTCCCGAAGGTACTTTTCTACGTTTGTTAAGAAACAACATGGAAAAATTATTGGCAGCCTGGTGCAAATGTACTGAAAGAAAACCTTCTCGCACAGGAAAAAAAATGCTCCGCACCATTTTTTATTGAATAGATGCACACTTCTTGTTGCTTCTCCGAGACTGTGCAATTCCCCAACGAAGGACATATGTGAGGACTGTTATTGTTAAGATTCTGTGCGCTGTGCTTCTGGGCTTGTTTCTTTATGCGAGTTCCAGGTAAATTAGAGTTTTTGGATATAGATTGAAATTTGAACTGTGACAGCTGCGAAGAGAAAATATTTGTCAATTGCAGAGAAAGCTAATCTTATTAGGGAGGTCGAAAAACACTCAGGTGTTTGAGAGTTATCGCTCAAAAACTAAATATGTCGACTTCAAAACTACGTAAAATAATGCAGAAGAAAGAGGAAATTTTAAATGCTTCCGTCAAAGTCTATTCCCCCAGGTGTCTCTTATAACAAAACTTCACTGATACAGTTTGAACACTTTAAATATATCAAGGTAAATTTGAACAACAAAATATGAATCGATATGGCTTATGTTGCACATAATATTAAAAAAAAATTCTCAACTCCAGCTGACATCAATTATATGACCCTGTCCTAAAAAAGTTTGATGTATAAATGATATTATCAGAGTAGTAAATTTGAATATTAAACTTATAATTTACTAATTTTGATGGGCAAAGCATTGAATAGATCTTTTATCAAGAACAATTAATTTCTTACATTCTCGATTGTCTGATCCTGATGTCCTGGCAGTCGATGCAGTCCGAGAGCCACGAGAAGATGCAGAGACCAATAGCGTATATTGAAAGCAAGCCAACGTACACAAGGAACTGAATGAAGTATTTTTGGTTCCGTTCTCCAACACAGTTATTTATCCAAGGACAATGATGATCCATTCGCCTGATACATCTTTGGCAAATACGGCAATGGTGTGCCCTTGGAGGTCTGTAGGTCTCGCACCGAGTGCATATAGTCCAATCCATGTTTTCACAGCCTAAAAATTGAGGCACAAATTAATAACAGTTTTAGTCCTTATAGCTATACTCCTAAGAAAAAAATACAGATCTTTAAATACATTAATACTCAAGCATATTTGGTGAATTATATTTTTTGTTTACTACATGTTATTAAATATTTTTAAATATCTCAAAATTTTATAAATTACTTTAGAATTCAATACTACTTTTCAAAGTACATCAAACTTAATGCAGTTTTGAGGGTTTGTAGGATATATTAATTATTGTTATTACCTTACCAGATCCCCCCTCCGATTAACATTATTTTTCAAGAAAATTAAAAAAAATATATATGACTATTTTAACATCTTTAATAGCTTTGTTCCAACTGCTACATCCAACTTGTTCATGTACTAGTCAAACGATCAGCAGTTCATCAACGGTATATGCAGTTTATAGATATTTATGAACGGCGCATTTTGTTTAAGAACTTCTGATCGTCTGATTAGTACATGAACTAGACAGATGTAGCGGATGGAACAAGGTTATTAACATTTTGCCTTTGGTTTAAGCATAAGGCTTCCTCAGAGATACAACACTCTAATTTTTCTACTTTTCATTTATCATGAATTCGTCATCATTATTAAGTTGTGTTCCTTTATTTTACCACAACATATTTTATTTAACATTCCAACATACCTATTAAAAATTTTCAGATTTTTTTTTATATGATCTGCTGGCTACCATTTTATTTTAAAATTTTTTTCTATTTTTGTGTTTAAACAAAGTACGTCGACCATTAACACGTTCCGTGCGTATCGGTTCTGACGCTATAGAAAGTATATGGGGCTATGACGCACAAGCGCGTGATACGCAGCGAACGTGTTAAACCTCACAAATCTAAGTAAACGTTTTTTTTATTAAAAACAATATGTGTGTTACCTGATTCAGAGGAATGAATATCTGAAAAATCAAGTCTATTTTGAGGAAGAGGAACTGTTCCAGGATCAGAAAACACGGCCTTAAAGTGGGCCATCGTCAGGAGTAGCACTATCGTGTTAAATGTTACGGCATTCATTGCTCCCCATAAACTGAAATCATCGAGAGCCATCATCAATATTTTATTCTTCAATTAAAATAAAATAAAGAATAATGACAACATCGAGTGAATAGCAAATAAATCAGTAAGCGTAAATAAAAACTATTCGTTCAAACCTGTCGGCCATCGATTGGAGAATGATCCACCGAATGACAACATAGTCAGCATAGAACACAGCAAAATAAGTGATTAAAATACAAAACACACCACAAGGATCCCTTATAAACATGTTTCCTCACTGCACTTCACATGAAAATTTCTACAATTTGGCTGTTTCTTAGCACCCTTCAACTAAAATTAATCCCTACAGAATAAAGGACGCAATGAGAGCAAAACATGTTGAAAAATAATGCTATTTTCTGAAATCCGAGTGGAAATGTATTAAGATTGACAGATGAGTTATGTGACACAACTTTGACAGGTAATTTGACGTTCTACTGACAGTTCACGGTCCTTTGTTATTCCGATGTTGTTATGGCAAGGTTCATTCCATCCCTTTCCAACTAAAATACAATTCGGAAAAGGTTTCTCTATTAAATATTGACGTAACTCTATTTTTTTAAAAAGGCAGCATTTCATCTTTTGAAGGTTATTTACACATAACCTCTATGCGGCAAACAACTAACCAACAACAGAGAGAACGGTTCGGAAGAAAACTATAATCAACGACTATAATTAAAGAAAGTTAAGTAACGGCAATATAAGTTTTAAGTCTAGTCTAAAAAATTGTTGTCATAAATATGTTTTTATCTGATCCAATCTTGTTTGCCATCTCTTTAGTGGATACTGGATGCATTTTGTTCCTGCTTGTGTACTTTGTATCCTTTTTTTTTGAATACACATTGATTAAATAATTAGATACATTAAAAAAACCTTAACATATGTTCAAATACAAAGTATCTTATATTTCCTATCAATGTATAAACAGGTAATAACTCTTTCCGATTTAGAATGCGACTACCTTAATGCACAGCAATGCTGCTCGAAATTAAACCAATGGGTCATCCCAAAACTCATCGGGCACGTCTTCATAACGGCACTTTTAATGTTTAATGGCCATTGGCTTTTGGTGCTTATGAACACGCCAATGGCGGCGTGGATGGCATATAAAATTGTCCACATACCTAAAGGAAACCTCGGACTGTACGATCCAACGGAGATTCATAATCATGGTCAAATCAAGAAGCACATGAGAGACTGCATGATTCACTTAGGATACTATTTACTATTCTTCTTTATTTATTTGTATTGGTAAGTTCAGATATTTAAATTTAGAATTTCAGATCATGATGGGGATAATGGTATAATAAAATAATGTGAATTGTTAGAAAGTGATCGGTTTTGCAATTATTAGGAGGAACTAGACAACATTAAAACTTTTTCAGACGACAAACATTATTATTATGTACTTACCTTAACTGTAAATATCGTCATAAACTTAGTCTAATGGAAACCAAGTATCTGCTAGCAGATATGCTGCTTACACTGTGTAATCATCCGTAGGTATGATAGTTTAGTAGTAGAAGTGTTGCAAAAAGATACTATGGGTCTGATTTCGGTATAAGTGAACAATCATTTATAAATGGTACATGTGTAAGTGGAGGGTTCAAACATAAACAAACAGCGTCAGAGAAATCAAAAAGAGTTGCACAATTAATACAAAACAAAATTATTAAGTCAATAAACAAAGTAAGAGAACTCCCCACACTCCCAAGGGTGGTATCACCAGCATACTAGGCCTGTAAATAAGAAACGGGAATTTTTTTTATAATTGAATGTCATATTACTGTACTTCCTCGATGTCTTAATTTATTTCAGCCAATCATTCCTATACAATTTAAACAATTGAAGTACTTCCATTATGTAGCATAAATTACAGTTTATAATTCAGGTACAGTAGGTATAAAATTAAATTATATAAATGCTCAAGTTATATTTTGTTAATATATACGAAATTAAAAATATAACAGAGTGTGTATTATGTAAAATTTGTATCATATTTTAGTACAATACAATAACTGTTCTTGAAAAAGCCTCATAAGAGAGGCGAAACGTCGACGAATAAATAAGATAATATAACGAATACATAAATTCCATGTTGTTGTCCAACTTTAAGAGGTGTAAAATTTTTTTTTTTTATAATTAGTAAATAATGCACTTCCTCTTAATAAAATATTTATTTATTTATTCTGACGTGACGTTTCGGCACATAACGTTGGCCTTTTTTAAACTTACTGCTCTTTGCACTAAAATTAAACCTACTAATTTCAATTTTTGAAAAATGTAACATAGGGTTGAAATTAGTAGGTTTAATTTTAGTGCAATAGAGCAGTAAGCTTGAAAAAGGCCAACGTTATGTGCCGAAACGTCGCGTCAGAATAAATAAACAAGTATTTTGTTAAGAGGAAGTGCATTATTTAATAAAATTTAAAAAAAAAAGAATACATAAATATCATGCAATTTATTTTCTATGGATCATAATTCCCATTATGTAATCAATTGAATTAATAACATAAGGTCATGATTATAAGGTCGGACCAGGTTCATTGTGGCGCAAATTCGCAAAAATGACCACGTGTGCATTTTTGTCAACTTTAAAGCTATGAATTCATAATAAGTAAATTGTTACATTGAATTTTATTTTAATTTTAGAATTTTTAGATGTTAATGTAAATCTCTCAAAGAATGTTGAAGGAAACCTTTTGACAATCGAATAAAGATTAAACCAGTTGAGAATTGTACTCACATTATTTTGTTATACCAAGTTCAAATGTTTAAATATAAGATAGAAAGTAGGTACTTACCAACACCTACTCATGGTGTCCCATTCTCATGGGATGGTGAATCAGAGAATTGTGCCTTTGGAGATAAAGCGATAATTCTCCAATTCACCGAGAATTGGACAGCATGAATAGTTAAAAATGATACTAATTACGGTTGGTTAACTTTTTTTGCAGTATGATAGTGTCACTTTTACAAGGAGACCCCATCAACAGGAAAGATACAGAAGAAATTCTATCCGACATTTAATAAACGAATCAAATTGTTATATAGAGATGTTATTATTTCAACATATTATTTATTGTAGTCGTGTCATAGTATTTATTATAAAAAATTGTTTTTAATTTTTTACGTTCATACTGTTACGTGTCAGAATCTTATGTAAATGCAACAACAGAATAAACACTTTTTCTTACATTGATTTCATGTTTTAAGAATGTATATGAGAACAAGAAAAAATTTAAGTTATAATGAAAAACAGTTAAATACATTTAAAGAAAATAAATTTACCGCCCATTTCAATCATGATACGCTGATTGGTCGGCTGCTGTCGTGTGATTGGTACACATTATCTACCCAGAATACATTTCGTAAATGGAAATCCTAACCTCTCCTGCAAACAATTATCAGTATTGTTGACAGCAATCAGCTGTTTGTTTTCAAAGAAAGAACCTTGGCATTCAAGATAGGACAATGTAAACAGTGTTAAGGTTTGTCAGCTTTTGTTCTTCGCTCAACTTAAATTGGAATGATGTGAAAATGGTATTGGAGAGTTGCTTGAATTTTTTGAGCAAGTGGCGGCTCTGGATTAGACCTTTGGCCATCGTAATTTATGCCCTCGCTGCACTGGTCTTTGTCCCTTTGTTTTTATTCAAGTCCATCGAGAATGGTTTTAACAAACGAGAACAAGAAATCCTGGTCGCTGGGATTTTTGTCTGGATTGCGATTCCCTTATCACTTTGGGAGATAATACTCCATGTAATTCACTACACACAACCGAAACTGCAAAAACATATCATTAGGATACTATGGATGGTTCCGATATATGCTATTAATGCAGTAAGTCAATAGTTTTCTTATAGTGTTTTATTCAGGAAGATTTTGAATTATAGTACATGTTGTATTAATAATCAAAAATCTTATAAGAGAATTGGTCCAAGAATGCGAGCAATTTCTGCATTGCAACCTGTGAAGTGCTTTAATACAGCTACAATTTGTTTCCTTTGTGCTATGACTGTAGAGAGTTTTGGATTTGGGCCTAATATACGAGCTAAATCCCTCAACGTTTTTATTATATCACCGATGCAACTTTTACCCTTATTCTTCCTTGTACATTGATCGTAGCAATCTGCACCATTAATGAGGTTGGTGAAAAACTTGGCAATTTTCGGACCGCTTGGAGGAATAAAGATAGTTTTAATAACGGAAGCTTCGCTTTTGAAGGTGTCGATCAAAATATCAACACAATTTTTTGTTGGCTTGCACGCACCATCGCTAAAGGCCTAAGATACAATAAAAATTAAATGTTATTATTGTCGTCTCACTGAATGGATGATTTAGTATTTTATTTTATTTGGGGTGTAGAGACAAGGTGTTGAAAGGAAAACCACTTTTGTTCTTCCACTTGGAAAACCTTGTCTTCACACCCCAAATAAAATAAAATACTAACTCATAAAATTAAAGCGTTAAACATATACATACAATAAAAAGTTACAAAATACTTACGATATTTCCAAGAAATACCACTAGCACTACTGAGGCAATTATATTCCGTTTTAGAACCATTGTTGACTACTCGAATTGATTTATGTTAGGAACTATGCTTAATATTTATAGGAAGAGAAATCATGCCTAATCTTAAGTAGCTGAATTTTTTATCAAAGTGCGTGCCTGTATAAATAATTTTACAAGTACTTAAAAAATAATCGTGCCTTGCACAAAAAATTGATAAAGCATACAGTTTCATTTAAAATTACATTTTAAATCAAATAATTTATTGGAAATTTCCAGTGGGTGGGGCTTATATATCCAGAAAAAACCATCTACGTCGATTGTGCAAGAGAATGTTATGAAGCTTATGTCATTTACAACTTTATGAAATTTTTATTAAACTACCTGAACATGGAGATGGACTTGGAAGTTAGCTTGGAGTTGAAACCACAGGTCAAACACATTTTCCCCTTGTGTTGCCTACCTGATTGGCAAATGGGCCGAGAGTTTGTTCACACTTGCAAACACGGAATCCTTCAATACACTGTTGTGAGACCTCTTACAACTGCTATAGCATTGTAAGTACTTGCATTGAAGTTAAGACAGCTGAGATAGGAATGTGTTGTGTCGATGACTGTATTTTTTTATTTGTTTTTAGTATATGTAAAGTTTGCAACGTGTACGGCGATGGAGTGTTTCGGGGAGACGTGGCCTTCCCATATCTTGTAGCTATAAACAATTTGTCCCAGTTTATAGCGATGTACTGCCTTGTCATGTTCTACAAAGCGAGTTTAGCAGAATTAAGACCGATGAAACCGTTGCCTAAGTTTCTTTGCATTAAAGCCGTTGTGTTCTTTTCTTTTTTGTAAGTATTGCTAACTGGTGGAAGAAATCTATAATGTGTAATTTATTTTTAAATTCTGTCATTTAAAACAAGGGGAAACAAATTATAGATTTTAGCATATTATTTTCCATATGATACACTGATTGTTGTGATATTTAATTAATTAAAGTAAATAATTTACTAATTAAGAAAATAAGTATATATCACAAAATTTTATGACAAAGAATGTACCACAATATTTCATGAACAAAAAGTCGACATGTAAATAATGTTTAGTTATGACTTTGAAACAATTTGCACATATTGCAGATTTTCCTGGACAATAATAAGTTGTAACTCCAAGTGTTACGCTTGCTCTATTTTCTTGACACCAATTTTTAGAATAATGGCTTACACAATGTTTCCTTATTTTTTGTTCCATTTACCATTGTTCATTGTTTTTTTCCTTTTTTCTCCCAGATGTTTTATAATTTCAAGCATTCTATTATTATATTATTTCTTTATTCTTCACCTCTTCTATTGTCGTTATTTATTTCATGATTACCTCTTCTTGTTTTTCATTTGGTTCTTCGTGTGTCTGTCATGTAGTCTCTAAACATTCCCTTGGCTCTTTTTATGGGTACTTTCACTTCCATACTCTTTCTTTACATATTTCAGTTTTCTTTCTTCTTTGTGCTAAGATATATTTGCTTTTCGGAAAGTATGAATAAAGATTGGCAATATCGTAGGAAAGCATTTGGTAGTAATACTTGATATTCATGCTGTTCAATTTCTGAAATAAATCTTTAGTTACAGTTAATAGTAATGTACTTAAGACTAGTAATTTAGGATTTCTAACAGAGTATTAGTACTTTTCTTTGATAGTAGTTAATTTCATGAAATTTAATAAGACTGTAAACTTGGTGAAGCAGTATTCTTACATTTTTTTAAAAGTAAAATTGATGTATTTGGTGATTGTGTTTTTGCTTTGATTAGTTGTTCAGAAATGTACATGTAATGTAAATGTAATGTGTTTATTTAGGATGGCTTGACGAATGTACTTGTTAGTATGTTTTTTATTCTGAACTTTTAAATGATTGATATAAGCTTTGTTCCATCCCCTACGTCCGACTAGTTCACGTCCTAGTCAGACGATCAGAAGTTCTTTAACAAATTGCGCAGTACATAAATATTTATAAACTGCGCATACTGTTGATGAACTTCTGATCGTCTGACTAGTACGTGAACTAGTCGGACGTAGGGGATGGAACAAAGCTATAATG
>JAWQRP010003726.1:0-12894 GCA_033557875.1 Quadriops clusia
AGAATTTGCTAAAATAAAGAATATGTTAAAATAAATAATATGCTAAAATAAAGAATTTGCTAAAATAAAGAATATGTTAAAATAAATAATATGCTAAAATAAAGAATTTGCTAAAATAAAGAATATGTTAAAATAAATAATATGCTAAAATAAAGAATTTGCTAAAATAAAGAATATGTTAAAATAAATAATATGCTAAAATAAAGAATTTGCTAAAATAAAGAATATGCTAAAATAAAGAATATGCTATAATAAAGAATATGCAATAATAAAGAATATGCAATAATAAACAATATGCAATAATAAACAGTATGCAATAATAAACAATATGCAATAATAAACAGTATGCAATAATAAACAATATGCAATAATAAACAGTATGCAATAATAAACAATATGCAATAATAAACAATATGCAATAATAAAAAATATGCAACAATAAAGAATATGCAATAATAAAGACTATCTAATAAAAGTGGAAAATATCTAACCCGTAAGGAAAGGTTATCATTATGATAAAGCTTCCTGTTGCGAATTGATTGCGAAAGTGGAAGCAGCATTTGGCTGGTCATTCTTTAGATGAAATTGACCTAAAAGGTTAGTTAGCCTTTGAGATCTTAACTTGGTCAGAAATAAACTCCTATCACAGTGTATATACTGCGCTCCTATCATTACGGCCCATCATTGTTATTTTGTATGAATGTTATAGCGTTGAATCGTTATAACACATTTAGGTAGTTTGATTGCTTGCTTCGATTGGTGAATGTGGGTATTCTACGGCGTATAAATAGGTCTATCAGGCAGATATCATCAATCAATCAACTTTAGATGAATAAATAAATCTGTATGAATGTCGGAATGATTGCGGCGAGTTTATTCGGCGATGGCGAAGGGAAAGTAGAAGACTTAAATTTAGGTCCCCCGACTGGCGAGCTAAATATAGGTCTTCTTCATTATGGATTGCGTTGTTCTTTTACTTTTTGAACTTTCGTCGCTAAACCTCGAGGATCGAGGCTTTGAGCTCTTGTATACAGACTTTGAGCTCTGAGCTTCTGTTAAGACTCTGAGTTTCTATAATGACTCAGTTTCTATAAAGACTGAGTTTCTATAAAGACTGAGTTTCTATAAAGACTCAGTTTCTATAAAGACTGAGTTTCTATAAAGACTGAGTTTCTATAAAGACTGAGTTTCTATAAAGACTGAGTTTCTATAAAGACTCAGTTTCTATAAAGACTCAGTTTTTATAAAGACTCAGTTTCTATAAAGACTGAGTTTCTATAAAGACTGAGTTTCTATAAAGACTCAGTTTCTATAAAGACTCTGAGCTACAGTGATGTCTCCTAGCGAGCTCGATGGACTCTCCTTCGCACTGCGTCGGTCTAAATCCGGGCAGACGCTGTGTAGGCCGATATGAATGGAATTTACAAAGTTTAAAAGACAAGGGCACAGGTCTTTGGCCGTTGAAAAAGTGTGGCCTGTCTAATCTTTTAAAATGGAAACCAGTTTCTCCTCGCGGACCTCATTGCTTCTCCTGACGGGAGTTTACTTACGAATTGGTCATACACAACGACGTCATACCACATATAATACGACACGGCTCCGATAACGCCGCATAAGGCCACATAAGGCCACGAAATCGTATGCGATATATATATAATATAAAAGGCCTGGTACATAAGAATGAGCCTTATTATGCAGCCTCTAGGCACTCTCTAGGTCAATAACGCCACCAGCTGTATCCATGAATTACGAAAATAATTATTATTTCAATGGAAAAGAAAATTGTTTCAATGTTACTCAGGAAGGCTTTCGTCATATCCTTACATACCTATTCAACGAAATTGTATCCTTATAAGTACTGACTTTAGTAAGTAAGTATACTTTAAACGCCTATAGGCGCTTAAGCACAGATATACAGGTATTCCCCCACCAGGCGTTAGTCTCCATTATAATTTTTTAGTTTTCGCAATTTACAATTCCAAATCCTTCGATTTTCTACAAGAAGAAAAAACACGAGATTAGTGTTAGTTGAACGCGTCGTAAATGCGTTTCAAATAGGTTTGCATAAAAGTGTAGTAATTTACAGGTAACAGGCGGAGTCGTTGAAGTCATAACATGAGCCTGACGTCGTTGAGCCTGACATAAAGTCGAAGCCCCATTGACCAGCTGTTAAAAATAACAGGAACTCCGGAATCCAGATTTCGCAGGCCAGAGACGGCAGATATCATGAACTCATGATCGATTCACATATGTATTTTACCTGCGGTATTTTAATTCCATTCAATAGCAATCTTACAATATGGATTACGTACATACTTGTAATGACAATGGACATTAGGAAATATGTGGAACGGTCTCCACTCGACTTTCTCGTATATTTCAAATGCTTAGACACGATAAGACGCGTCGTTTATTTGTTATTTCTAAACAACTTCAACTAAACGAGACGCGTTGTTTATTTTGATTTTTTTGTTGCGCGATCGTCAGCAGTGAATAATTTTGACATTACATGTGAAATATAAAATTTTCAACATTAATTAGCATATATTACACTATTAACTATATCACACTATTGACTATATCACACTATTGACTATATCAGACTATTGACTATATCAGACTATTGACTATATCACACTATTGACTATATCACACTATTGACTATATCACACTATTGACTGTATCATACTATTGATCTATATGAAAAATTAATGATTAAACAAGATAATATGAAAGTAAAACAAATAGAGAGTAATTTTTAGCGTATAATTTTCCTCTTAGGTCATTTCTATAGCAGATATATCAAATGCATATATTGACTTCTCGAGTAAATACATACTCGTGTGTTTGTGGCTTCTAGTGCAAATTAAGTTTATGTGTAATACTGCGGCCCATGTAGGTTAATCTAATCGTTTCTATTGACAAAGAGTGATTCCACTTAACTAGAAAAATGCTTAGGAACACTGCAAACTGTAATTTACACCACGAGTTCCAGCAACTCGCTGCGAATTACGTTATCTTTTATGTTTGATGTAGCCATTCGAGGTGCATATGAGCATATTTATAAGTATACTTATAGTTGGTATATACGTCTACTACCAAGTATAAGTATACTTATAATACATATTGTACAATATGCTATGGCACACCGTGTCTTTGTGTGCATTTAACATATGTGTGTAGCTTTATCATAAACTTAATGCATTGTGCAAACAATAGTTCTGCTGTTGTATTGTATCACATGTTGTCTTAAGTCACATAAATGGGCTTAAAGCAATAAATTTATTATTTTTTTTCGTTTATTATTTTTCTGGTTTATTATTTCAAATTTATTATATATATTTTAGAATTATTATTTTTCTAAATTATTTTTCAAAATTACTTTTCAAAATTATTATTCCTCAAACTTATTGTGTCTCAAAGTTTTAATTTTTAACACTTAATGAAAAATGCTTCACACTTTTATCGCAGATTTAATCAATGCCTCACAATCTGTACCTAATATTAAATTAAAAAATATTTTTTCGAGTTAAAATCCCGAAGATTTCCAACAATAATAACGACGTCTTTATCAATGTTATCGCAACAACGCGATAAATCGCGTTTTATGGCAACAGGCCCAGCAGACAGCAATTTCGCAAATTGCTGCAATAAAACCCAGTTAAAGTGATTCCTGCGATTTTAATTGGTAAATATCTACTCTAACCGGCAATGTAATGTAGTCGTACCACACGCAACAGTTTGTACTTAGAAATAATTAAATTATGTGGAGTGGTCACTTAGGACGGACTTTATTAAAATTTGTTAAGAAAAATTATGCAAATTTGTATTTGCAAATGTTGTTATTGTAGGTTAGGGTGTGGGCACAGTAGATACTTGACAATACTTGATACTTGTTGTAGTGGTTGTATGAAATTAATTAATACAGTAGGCCAAAACATTGGACAAAAAACGATACCAAGCCAACAAGAATAAACAAGATAGAACTCATCAATAAAATCATATTGATGTTAAAAATTATATCTTCATTCTATGTAGTGATTTTTAATAAATAAATTAAAACCACAACGCTTGTAATAGTACTCACTGTACGCGCACCCTTATGCATATTGTGTATAATATTTTAACATATTATGTGTAATATTTTATCATATTATGAATATTATTTTATCATATTATGTATAATATTTTATTATATTACGAATATTATTTTATCATATTATGTATAATATTTTAACATATTATGTATAACATTGTAAATCCGTTCGTAAGCAATCAAGAAGCTCTTAATTTAATTAACAGTACTCAAGCTAGCTGAAATGACGAAGACTGCTAATTATTGTCTTCTTTTCAATAAAGCATGCTCAGCTGAGTTGCCGGTTTGGAGCAGTTTCCGTAACGCTTGTCCTACATATGTGACGATATTATTTGGTTTAACAGTAACAAAACGTGGCTTTAGCATAACATCGTAATGAGATGATGACGCGAATCGCCATAACAATGGTACACTGAGATTACGATTGTTATTGCAAGTCCAATACCTGTGTATTATTATCATTGAATATTATACACTGTGCATACATATGCATTATTAATAAATAATATCACAACAGTAAACATAATAACATAAATAATAGATAATAATAAAAATAATACATAATAAGATTAATAATACATAATAAGATTAATAATACATAATAAAATTAATAATACATAATAATATAAGCGCAATAATAAGTATTACTAATACTAAATGATGATAATATTAATATCAATGGCAATAAAAATATTAAAAAAGAAGTACAATTCTGCACACCGAGAACTTTCAACGATTTTTTTTGTGCCTCCATTTGTGCCACGAACGCTTTGTGCAAATATTTACAGTGTTAGTAACATTGTGTTTAATGGCTCATTTAAAAGTCAATTTTTCTCGGTAATGAATGTATGCCTGCTTACGACCGTTGCAGAGAAATCGAATCTATTTGTTTCAATTTCGCTGGTATTAATAGATGCGTATATAATACATGTGAACGCACATACATTTAATTGTAATAATGGTAATAATAACAGAAAAAGGAAAATGCTTGACCCAGTATATGGCTAATATAATCTGTACATATTGTATGTGGTACACTAAGGGATAATATATATGTATTTAATAATTTTACAATTAAAATATTACAATTAAAATATTACAATTACAATATTACAATTAAAATATTACAATTAAAATATTACAATTAAAATATTACAATTAAAATATTACAATTAAAATATTATAATTAAAATATTACATCAAAAAATTATGGAAAAAAATTGTACAAAAATAAATAAAAAAAATTGTTTCCCCTTAAACAGAAACAAAGTAACAATGTTTATCCCTAAACATAAACAACAACAAAAAATAATTTATTAGCTCCTTGTTTCCAACAACAATGCCAACGCGAGCAACGAAATTAAATCGGCGAAGACATAGCCGGCACCATGTGAATTCATGAGTCCGCCTGAGTGGTACAATGCCCCCCTTTCGGTGCATTTTCCCATCTCTTGACCTACTGAATCTCGAAGAATCTCCTCTTGTCCGCGGCCGACAATGAACTTCATTTCTAGACGATTTCGTAAACCTTTCGTGTCGGGCGCGACTAGTGCGGACTTTGGCCTTATAGCCTTTAAAATTATTTCAAAAAAGTAGCTTTAACATTATAAAAATTATCAAAGAAAGTAGTACAAAGAGTGATCGATTATTTCAATTTTTTTTCGTGTTCGCTGAAGACGAAAACCGAGATCAAAAATGCCCCCAGCCGCAGTAAATGTGAGTACTTAAGTCTAAATGATAATTATTAATTAAAGAATTGAAAATAATAGAACTAGGCATGCTAATAAAACGAACGATTATACGATTATAATTAGAGGTAGATAAATTAAGTAGAACTTGTATTATAAACTTATAATAATATAAACTTTTAACATAAACTTATAATAATATAAACTTTTAATATAAAATTTTAATAATATAAACTTTTAGTATAAACTTTTAATATAAACTTTTAGTATACACTTTAAGTATAAACTTTTAATATAAACTTTTAGTATAAACTTTTAATATAAACTTTTAGTATAAACTTTTAATATAAACTTTTAGTATAAACTTTTAATATAAACTTTTAGTATAAACTTTTAATATAAACTTTTAATATAAACTTATAATATAAATTTATAAACTTTTAATATAAATTTATAAACTTAAAATATAAATTTATAAACTTATAATATACATTTATAAACTTATAATATAAATTTATAACCTTATAATACTATGTGGTAAAACTCATACCATTGAATATAGAGCATATATACTCTATATTCAATGCTCATACTCTAATAAATCAGACACCACTAATTAATAAATCTCAAAATTCACAATCACGTTATCATTCCTCCATCTAACTTTCTACTGCGCTCATACCCACAATCTATAATGTTCAAGAGTCGTGAAGGTGAGAAAATTCGTACATAAAGCACACTAATTAGTCCTAAATTGTTAAAATAAATTGGCTGTTATTAAGTTAATCTGATTATGGCGAGCCTGCCACTCACAGCCTTTCTCTCCAGTCCTTATCATTAAAATAAATATTTATATCACTGCAATAAATAAACGAAAAGTGAGTAACAATTTTGTAGCACAGAATTAGGTACCATCAAAATACATTATTAATTATTCTTTTGTGTTTTTACAATTAACAGGTTGCTATGATAACCAAAGTGGACACAGATGCCATTCGTGCAGCTTACGATGAAGTCAGAGCTGATAATGCCGAAGCACAATGGTAAAAAAATTTTAACTAAAACTACACTACTATTGACGTATTCTATCAATGTAAATAATAATAATAATCAATGTAAATAATAATAATAATAATCAATGTAAATAATAACATTTATCTTTTTGACAGGGCCGTTTTCAAATTCGATGGGCCAAGCTTATCCTGTTCAGCTAAAGGAACCGACTTCGACCAATTCAGAGAAGAATTTTCCGAAGACGAGCGAGCGTTTGGTTACATCAGACTGCAAACTGGAGACGAGATGTCTAAGAGGCAAAAGTTCCTCTTTCTCACTTGGGTAGGCCCCCAAGTCAGTGTCATAAGGAGGGCGAAGATGTCCACCGATAAGTCTCTAATCAAAGACATAGTCAAGGTGAAGCCTTTGCGATTCATACAAAACGTTAACCGATTTAATATTCAATGAGATCTTTAACCGATTTAATATTTTCGATGTACATATTTAATACAAATATTAATATAACTATATTTTAAATAATAAAAATAAATAAATATAATAAAAATAAATAAACATAATAATATATTTTTAATCGATTTAATATTAACGTTTTCTTTGCAGAATTTCGCCGTAGAACTCCAGCTAGAGTCGCTAGCCGAATTCGAATTGTCTTACTTCATGGAAGCTTTGAACAAAGCCGGTGGGGCTAATTACGGCACCGGGATCAGAGATAACTAATGTGATATCATGTATGAAAATACTTCGATTTGTATATGTAACCAGTTACTTTACACTATCCCTAATAATTTAACTAATGTTTATACATAAATTTAATTACTACTCTTAAATTGTATAATTTTAACATAATATAAGTAACTTGTGAATATTTATTTTAAAATAAAGAATTTGGAAAACTGTGCTGTAAAACTTAATCGAGAAAATTAAATGAAGATAAATTGAACGAAGAAAATTTAATGAAGCGAAATTGTATGTAGAAAATTTAATAAAGAAAAATTTACGAAGAAAATTTAATAGGAAAAATGTAACGAAGAAAATTTATTGAAGAATAATTTAACGAAGAAAATTTAATATAGAAAAATTTATCGAAGAAAATTTAATGAAGAATAATTTTACAAAGAAAATTTAATGAAGAAAATTTAATAACGAAAAATTTAACTAAGAAAATTTAATAAAGAAAAATTTAACGAAGAAAATTTAAAGAAGAATAATTTTACAAAGAAACTTTAAAGAAGAAAATTTAATAAAGAAAAATTTAACAAAGCAAATTTAATGAAGAATAATTTAATGAAGAAAGTTTAATAAAGAAAAATTTACCAAAAAAAATTTATTGAAGAATAATTTATTGAAGAATAATTTAACGAAGAAAATTTAATAAAGAAAAAGTTAACGAAGAAAATTTAATATAGAAAAATTTAACGAAGAAAATTTATTGAAGAATAATTTAAAGAAGAAAATTTAATATAGAAAAATTTAACAAAGAAAATTTAATGAAGAATAATTTTACAAAGAAAATTTAATGAAGAAAATTTAATAACGAAAAATTTAACAAAGAAAATTTAATAAAGAAAAATTTAACGAAGAAAATTTAATGAAGAATAATTTAACAAAGAAAATTTAATGAAGAAAAATTAATTTAAGGGTTGTTGTAAATTAGACCAAAATGCGAATAATAATCATAATTTTTATTTTTAAAACGTCAAAAAATCACTGCTGTTAATTTTACACAATAGAGGTGAGTTAAAAATGACGACCCTTAATGAATAACGTCTCTTAATGAATATCGATTCTTAATGAATAACGAAGTTACTTAAAAAAATTAATCTTCCTTCACAACCGGACTAATCGAATTCAACAATTTATTTTCACTGTACTGCCCAAAAAGCGTAGTTAACAAAGCGACCCCGAACCCCGTGGATCGCCCTTCGTCTTTCGCAGGAGCGGCAAAGTCCACATGAATAAAGACTCCTTCAAAATCAAATCCAATATGTTTGAGCAAAAATAAACCCCCAGTGCTAATTGACGGGCTGTATCGGCCCCCTCCGGAATTGGTCATGTCCGCTACTTTCGAACCGTAAACTGGAAAATGCAGTTCGGGACAATAAATAATCGGGAACACTAAATCGCCTGACTTGAGCCCTGCTTCAACGGCTGCATCCTCCCATTCTTGCCGATTTGTGAGAACGGCTGCGTGTTTTGCTCCGGTTATTTTGTACTAAAAAATTCTCTATTTGTTATGGTTGTAATGTATGAGATGGAAACAAAAAGAAATTTCGCTCTTCTTAATTTGTAAACTTATTAATAATGCATTATTAAATAATAATTCATTATTAAATAATAATTCATTATTAAATAATAATTCATCATTAAATAATAATTCATCATTAAATAATAATTCATTATTAAATAATAATTCATTATTAAATAATAATTCATTATTAAATAATACTTAATAATTTAATCAATTATTTAACAATTGAATCAATTATTTAATACTTTAATTGATTATTTAATAGTTTAATCGATTATTTAATACTTTAATCGATTATTTAATAGTTTAATCAATTATTTAATAATTTAATCCAAATTAATTAATTTAGTCTAGATTACCTGCGGTCCAGATGAAGTAGTCATAGTCACAATAATATTCGCTTTTAAATTCTTTTTTGCATAAGCTACTCCTTCAGCCAGTACCATTCTACCTTGTGACTCATTATTAGTGATTTCCACAGTGAGGCCGGAATAAAATTTATGAATATTATCGGACCTGAAATATTATAATATACTAATAATAATAATAATATAATAATAGTATAATGTAGTATAATATAATAATAGTATAATGTAGTATAATATAATAACAGTTTAATGTAATATAATATTATATAAGCTACTCGTATTTGAATCTTTTGTAATAAATTATTTAGCATTTTTACCTTGTTGCTGTCGGACCGACAACATTTTCGGCTACACATAAAACCGCATATAAATTTTCTGTGAATTTCCCTTTAACAGCGGTGTAAAATGATCCTAAAACGCTCGCCGCCCCCGAACAATCTCTCTTTCTACCAACTGATCCGTCCTGTACAAAAATACATTATACTGTTCAGTTATTAATAACTTAATTTGGCAATTAATTGGAAATAAGTAATAATTACTTGTTATTATTATTACTTATTATTATTACTATTGATTATTATTATTCCTATTCATTATTATTATTATTACTATTGATTATTATTATTCCTATTAATTATTATTATTACTATTGATTATTATTATTCCTATTAATTATTATTATTACTATTGATTATTATTATTACTATTGATTATTATTACTATTAATTATTATTACAGTGATTCCAAAAAATACCTACTCTATTCATATTATTCAAAATCCCTTTTCCTACCCAAACGATATTCTTCTTTGCACCAGTTGGCTTATGAGAGAGGATTACTAAAGCCGGAGGCGAACTACCTGCTTTGCCAATTGCGTAAATGCCCCTGAAACCTTCATCTTCGAGGTCTTTACCTTTTATTATTTTTGGGGTAATGGCCAGCTTGTCCGTTACTTCTTTTACTACCTAATAAAAAAAAATTGTTAGTTTATTAATTTGTTTTAAATTAATGTTTGTAATACCTTCAAAAATTCGTCCACATTCATCTCATTACAGGGAGTATCGGATATTCTAGCAGCCATCTGAACACCAGAGGTGGCATATTTTAAAATACTCAAATCAAGACGTCCTTTATGTTGTTTGCCACTTCCTTTCCTTTCCGAGGAATAATTTATTAGAGACCTGCCCATTTGATGAATGTCATCAATGTTCACTTTAGTTGCGTCTTCAGCGTCTCGGGATTCATCTGACATAATTAAATCATTTTATTTTTAAGCATAAGACTTGATAATTATACCGTTTATGAAAACTTAAATTTACCATAAAATGTTTCTACAAGTGCAGGACATGTAGATCTATAACACCCCACTTTATTTTCGTTAGACCTTTCAATCGGTGCAGAATAATTTGCTGCATAATTTGTCGTTTCTTTATTTGTCGTTTCTTGATTTGTCCTTTCTTGATTTGTCCTTTCTTGATTTGTCCTTTCTTGTTTTGTCGTTTCTTGATTTGTCCTTTCTTGATTTCTCGTTTCTTGATTTGTTGTTTCTTGATTTATCATTTCTTGATTTATCGAGTTTGTAAGCTTTACCGACTTTGGAAGCATTATCGAGTTTGTAAGCATTCTCCCCGACGCCTCCGTTGCTTGGTCAGCCACTTTATTTGTTTTATCGGAATCATCCTCCGATTCAAACTCATCTCCTTCGCCATCATCAGATGCCTTTTGCTTTTTTCCGTAAGTCAGAAATTCCGTTTTAACTTGTACTACTGAACCTTCAGGTTTATTCGATTTTCTGGAGAATTCTGAAAATGCTCTAGCGACTGCACAGGAACTAGCGTAAATATTTTCCGTTTCACAAACTATCTGTAAACATACAATATTATAAAATTTATTTTTGAACAAATACAAATAATTCACATTAATATTTATTATTAACTTAAATATTTATTATTAATTTGAATATTTATTATTAATTTAAATATTTATTATTAATTTAAATATTTATTATTAATTTAAATATTTATTATTAATTTAAATATTTGTTATTAATTTAAATATTTATTATTAATTTAAATATTAATTATTAATTTAAATATTTATTATTAATTTAAATATTTAATATTAATTTAAATACTTATTATTAATTTAAATATTTATTATTAATTTATTAACTTTTTAGATATATAAAGGACTTACCACTATATTATCATTCTTCCCTCTGCAAAATCTGTTAATAAATTTAGTAATCTCGTGCGAGCAAGAAGTCGTATTGAACCTAGTAACATTATCGGAAAGTACCCCAATTGTAATCGAATTTAAATATGCCGTACATGTCCTAGTAGGAGACTTGCAGGCTGCACTTATAGCTTCGTAAAAGACTTCTTCTGAAAGCCGACCCCCAAGTTTCTTCTTAATTTTTCCGTACTTCAATTTTGAAAGCAATTTTGGAGGACCTATTATCAAAACTGGATCCTCTTGCGCTTTCAACTCCGACAGCCCTCTGGCAAACTCAATCTTTGCCATAATCCCTAAATTAATTTTTAAACAAAGAATTTTATATACTTATGAATTTTATTTTTGAAGGGAATTTATGATTCCCTGATTTCTGAAAAGTTTTTCCGGATTATGTCACTGTAACACCACTAACACTTTACATTGTGTCTAAGGTTTCCAATATTATTTCTTCTACTGTTTTCACATCGGCTGTTTAACAAACGTTAAGTAACCCGGGAAAGTCGTTACGTTTTGTAAATAACGTATGTGTATTTACAAACATGTTCTTAATTTTAACATCATCAAGTAATCTTCGGGATTCAATAAACTATATGCCGATGAGATTTTCTTGTTAAATAATATTTTTAATAGCATTTTAAAGACATACAACAAATCAAAATTAAATAAAAATTAAAAAATGAAAATTAGTTTCCCAAAAATGAAATTACCAACACTTTCTTTCTAATCATAATCTCTAATCAACGTTGTCTCTAATCAATGAAAACAAATCGCTGTTTTGGCTCTCAAATTTAAAGTTTGTGACGACACCCCGCGCTAGTGCATTATGGGTTATGACGTCACGTTGCGCTATATATTCTCGGATGCAGTTTATTTCGACTACATTTATTTCATCGTTGATTTATTGTATGCATGTTCTATTTTCACGACAGCATCAATCAACGCATTTATCTTCTTTATTACCAAAGTATTGTATAACAATTTTAAATATTCAAATTTGTAAGTGACGTTATTACCGCGAGTAGTTTTTAAAATTGCAGGATTCTACTTTACCTGCTAAGAAGGATCATAATACCACATATAATGTGATAATACAGAGTTATCATAAAGTCTTGTAACATAAAAAATTTGAATTTTATGGTGACTTGTTCAACTAAGGGTTCTTACTATGCAGAAATTGACCTTGCAAGTGTCAATGCAGATTGCGCAACACGAACGCAACGTTGGTTGCATAAGTTGGCGTTAGTT
>JAWQRP010003727.1:0-12893 GCA_033557875.1 Quadriops clusia
AAAGTTAAAACCTGCTAAAACTAAATATGATACCGTTTTTAAGAAATAAAACGTTTAAATTTGACATTTATTGCCCGTGGCGCATCTTAAAAAAGATGCCAGAACATACCCAAAAAGATGCCATTTCAGGCTCAAAACCGCAACCTTTTTCCCTATCTGATGAGCTATCTGGTTGTCTGTGCTATTATATACTGAATTACATATGTATTTAAAACGCAAGACTTCTTATAACATAACTCTACCATTAAAAAACAATCCACCAACTAGCCCTTAAAATTACTACAAGTTCGCAGATCTGTTGAATGATGACGCAAGGGAAAAACCGTTGACTAGCTTTTCCGTCTTCACCACTTGCGTTGGTGACGTCGCGACGTCGTTGTTCCCTGGAAGTCCGTCTGGAGCTAGCAGTTAGCGACTGCGACAAGGATTACGACGACGGCGCACAGTGGTCGGAATGTACGATCTAGGTGGACAAAATTCAAATATTACAGAAATCAAGGTTTATGGACAAAGTCTTAATAACGAATAAGTTAATTTGAAGCTTTAATATCGATTGATAAGCAATTCATTCTTCTGATTCCTCAGGAGCTCTTTACAACATTGCTGTCGTTATTTCCGGCTTTACCTCTTCAATTACATGATAAAAACGGTAGATATATTGATCGTAAGCTAACTTATGCCGCCAAAGCCAATTCTTTAGGAGCAAAGTCTTTTACCAAAGGATACATTTTTGTTTATTCAGATTTAACACTTCACACACATCTTTAAATGCCTACCAACTTTCTGAGGTTTGTAACCAAAATCTTATAGTTGTTCTATTAGAATTCTTCCATTTTTAAACTAATTTCATCGTCCAATTTAAAAAAAAATCTTTTATTTTTATTTCTTCTACAGTGTTTTCTAAATCAAAGTTAGCTAACAAGTTAAATTTCGAAGTGTGCAACTTTGATTTTTGCATTTATTTCATTATGCAACTCATTAAATAGCTTCTTATACGAAATTGTGGAAGAGGTCATCTCACCAACATAACAAGCTGGATGGCAGGTGGTGGCAACTGAATTGGACACAATATAAATGTTTAGACTTTATTCTAAGGGCAGAGGTGTTATGAAAGGGGCATCTTTGTGTTGAACATTATAGTACTTAATTGAGTTAACTCATTTACATTTTACAAACCAAATTAGTAACCTCAGTTATGTGGCTACTGAAATAAAATACATTAATAAACCTTTCTTCATTTTTAGTGGTATATTTTTTCAGTTTAAAACGGTACAATTTGTCCCTTTCATCACTAGGCAGTATTGAAAGGAACGCATTAATTTATGAAAGGGACAGTACATAATAATAAAGAAGATCACCTTGTTCTTTACACTACCTATGTTAAATACGCAATAAAAGAACTTATATATATATAGTACTATACATAAGAATATTTAAAATACTCTTTGATAAAAATCACATCTTTAACTAATATAGGAACTTAGTATTTCTTTCTTTTTAAATGATAATTCTGCACAAACTTAACATCTAAGTAGAGAAATTTGATAGGAAATCACAGTCATAGATTTCTTTTTTAAAAACATAACATTAACATGAAAAGAACAGTTTAGTATTAAAACAACCGTGTCTTTCATAATCGTTTGCTGTGTCCCTTTCATAAATATCACACACAAAATAAAAATATAAGTTCGAAAGCTACAATTTTATCTAAAAGATGTTTTACCTGTTGTTGTGCTGTAATTTAGTATCTGACAATTATACATAACGATAATCAGTTTAAACAACCACTTAGGAAATATCACAAAACGTTTATAAAAAATAAGTGAAATTTACTTTGCTGCAAGAATAATTTCACAAGCGCAACACAGTCGTCTTCGAAATGAGAGAAAGATGAAGTCAAAAACGAATAGCTGTGCATGGGTTTAGCCATACAAGAAAAATACTTTCTTTACTGGGGGATTTTCAATTACCGCGCAATTTAAACTGTTCCTTTCATTACGCGTCCCTCTTATTCTGTTTTTTTGCGTTTATATTGCAGTGTATGTTAGCAAATAAACGCTTTTGCATGAATTTTACAACCTTTTAAGAACAATATATCTGCTTTTTTCCGGATACTTTGATGGTAAATTTTGCGCATTTTGTCCACCTATATCGTGTATTTGAGCCACTGTGCGGCGGTGGCTTTGGCGTCGTCTATGATGATGATAACGACGACGTCGGCGACGACGACGGCGATGGCGACGACGACGACGACGTCGACGTCGACGACGACGACGTCGGCGACGACGACGACGACGGCGACGGCGACGACAGAGGCGGCGGCGACGGCCTGCTGTCGGCTAGGAAGAAGGCCTTACATAATTAGTGGGGGGTCGGTGGCGGAGAGAGTAGTTTTCGTGTGCGCCGCGGGGTTGCGGGAGGGTTGAGAAGAGTTGCGCAACTCGCGGATATGTCACCCCCTCGCCCCTCAGGCCGCACGCCTGCGCCCCTCTCCATAGTACGAGTCCGCGACGCTGAAACGCGGTCGCCAGTCCCTCGCCTACCGCCAGTTGCTTAGCTTCTCCGCGACGCTTCATACAGTCAGTGTCTTTAAATCGAGGCGTGCACATAGCCTCTCTAAACACGTTCTTCATATTTATACAAAGTACTAAATATATACATCGTATTTGTACATTTGCGAGGTGTCCCCCAGCTTCAGAAACGTGATTTCTTCTCTCAGTGACGGCTTTAAAGAGTTTGTTCTACCGACGCTTGTTTTTGCGACTTCTTTCCCAACTAAAAATCTGTGACCAACCGGACTTTGACGACGAGACGCGCTGGACCTTCACCCTCTCGCGGACTTCTTCGACTTGTTGGTGGTTTTAATCAAAGGTGGTGTTGAAACAATCCGTTGTTCGTTCGTAAATCTTTTGCTAAAACGAAAGTGCGAAACCATCTCTTCTAGTTCTTATGTGAGTGTACATTTCATCTACATACCCGTTTTTGGATTAATTTCATTCCTTTTTTGTTTATTTGGATTATAGTTCTTTACCGAAGAACGAAAACCGGTAATCTTTTAATTTAGTTACATGTCTTCTTGCTTAGCCATTAATCAATCTTCCTTCTTAATTTTGCGCAATGAAGCATATATGAGTTCTACATTTTATTCACAGCTATACATACGTAATGAATGATTCATAACTATTGAAAGAAAGGAACAAACGCAACCGACTAACATAGTACTAAAAATAAGTCCATCTTTTTCCGCAAAATAATTTGCAAAGTTACAAGTGCTGACGGTGAACAAATACGTAACAGTATTTTAACCCGAAAACCAAATTCACTTTTATATTAAATTTTACTAACACACATTTCGACTCATTTCCGGAGTTTAGCGCCAATTCCATTCGTAGCCTCTAGACCAACAGCGCATTTTAATACATGCTCCGGTGAGCAACTTTTTGCCGGTTAACCTTTATTTGAAAGTGAAAGAGTTGTCGTAGCGGCGATTGTCGCGAGTAAAAGTTGTTCGAAAAAGTTCAACTTGCACCTACTTATTTAAAAATGCAAGTATGTGCACGGGCGGCACGCGTCCTTTACAGTTGCTTTGCAAATTACGAGAAAAATGTCGCGCCCTGTTGAAAACTAAATAATCTCTGTCAATGGGTAAACGCAATATAAGTACAGTAATGGTACAGTAATCATGAAAGCAATTAGATGAGCTTCTCCCATAAGCTATTATTAAATAAAACACGTATGTAGCATACATATAATTAATATGAACACACTTTATTACACATATTATTACAACTCACCTGGTTCACATAAATGGAGCAAATTATGAATTTTAATATCTATGTGTACCTACAATATTTATGTGTGTTAGCAAGTTTCTAGCGAATGTAACCGCTTCAGTTCATATTTTATTTTCCATGTATGCGTATGGCCAGTTATCTATCTATCTAGTTTATACCTATCTAGCTTACTAAGGTTGCATAATTATGCAAACACTATCGTGAAATATTACGCGCGCAAACATGTAAATGGCTTGCCGTTTTACAAATTTAAAACTTCCAAGAAAATAAGCGTGCACTAGAAGACTCGGTTTTGAATGTGGTAAACATCAATATAGAAGTGTGAAAAAATCCGAAATTAATTTATTTATTGGTGAACTAAGGAGGGTCAAAATATAATTAAATTTATTTCCCATTGTTTCGTCAAAAACAATGGCCGAAGCCCGAAGAAAGCGCCCAGCGCGGCCAAGACTACAACGAAACTCACTTGATTAATACCGGATATTTCAAAGAAACCCGCGAGCTTATATTTTTGCACCCCATTTCATTCCAGCAACAATAGGCACTATAGCTGTTAAGCATAAAGCGAAAGAAACCGCACACTTGGTACTGGTTCGAAATTGGGCTTAAACCAAACTAAACGATTCTTTAAATTTTGGCGAACGATTCATTCGATTCTAGCGAACAATTCATTAAATTCTAGGCAAACAATTCATTAAATTCTAGCGAACAATTCATCAAATTCTAGGCAAGCAATTCATTAAATTCTAGCGAACAATTCATTAAATTCTAGTCAAACAATTCAATAATTTCTAGTCAAACAATTCATTAAATTCTAGCGAACAATTCATTAAATTCTAGGCAAACAATTCATTAAATTCTAGCGAACAATTCATTCAATTCTAGTCAAAAAATTCATTAAATTCTAACGAACAATTCATTAAATTCTAAGCAAACAATTCATTAAATTCTAGCGAACAATTCATGAAATTCTAGGCAAACAATTCATTAAATTCTAGCGAACAATTCATTAAATTCTGCCGTTGCAATAAACTGCGGTATTTTAGAACCCCTCGCCTATTTTTACCCGCATTTCATTATTTTTAACGCAAATTCAAAACAGATGTTTTTTTAGTTAGCACCATTTTATATTTTACTTCGCGTGTTATAAAGTTGGCCCCACTGCCAGATAACCGCTGAACCATAAATTGTTCTTATGTTTTATTGCATTTCTAAAAATACCGACGCCAGTTTGATCTATGCATTGTGGGTGTGTTTATTTTCTGCACGATCTCTTGGCAGCATTTTAAATCCCAAACCGACTCGTTATTTTTAAATTGCATTTTCCAAACAGGTGAAAGTGTTGTAGACAATCAAGCCGCGGGCCTGGCCACCTAGGACATCCTGCAGTGTTCTAGCGCAGTTGGCCGCGAAAATTTATATTATTCGTGTTTTTTCAACGTCAGAACAAAGGAGCCTCTCAACGTTTTGGTCGCTTGACCAAGCGAAGAGTATTTATTGGTATTCAAATTAGTGGTGCTTCTGCATCGTGAAAGATCTGATGGGACGAGGTAGTCGTTCTGAAAAGTATAATAAAATTGGAAAAAATAATAAATTTGAGAAGAATATCAAATTTGTAAACAATAAAAATCAGAAAATAATAACAAATTTGTAAAGAATAAAAAATCAGAAAATAATAACAAATTTGTGAAGAATAAAAAATCAGAAAATAATAATAAATTTGTAAAGAATAAAAAATCAGAAAATAATAACAAATTTGCAAAGACTAAAAAATCAGAAAATAATATCAAATTTGTAAAAAATAAAAAATCAGAATATAATAACAGATTTGAAAAGAATAAAAAATTTGAACAGAATTAAAATGAAGAATAAAAATACAGTCATAAGAAATGAAAAAGTCATAAGAAATGAAAAAGTCATAAGAAATGAAAAATACATCATAAAGAATAAATGTACAGTCAGCGGCAGGGTAACAGAATAATCATTTACACATCAACGAAAATAGAAATCGAGTGAGATGCTTAGCGCTAGATTCTTTGGCAAATGCCGGGAAAAATCGTCTTAAAATACGCACCATTTCTCTTGAAGACTTGTTCACGTATTGCCCGGAACTAATTACCTATTTTATTTGTTAACCCACCTATTTCCCAAAATAACCAAAATTTTAATTCTTAAACTGAAGGCTCAAAAAGCAGTTGGTTATAAACTTATTATAACGGATATTAATGGCACTGCTAGGTGCCATTGTGGACAAAATTAAGATGGAAGTATATTTTAAATTATGGAGCAGACGACCACTTGGGGAGCGTATCTGGAGCGTTACACCGCAGCTTGCTCCCGGTTTAAATATGGCAATGTTCTGGTTTGAAAAAGTTTGCGAGTGCGAAGGAAGTTAATTCCGACTTGTATATTTCATAATACTTTACCTAGCAAATTTGCTTTTGAATTGTTTTGTTGTGGCCGCGTTTAAATCTAGGGAATAGCGTTTCTGGGCGTAAGAACGTAATTTGCTTGCAATTACGTACATAAAAATTGCAGAGTGCTTGCGAGCAGAAAAATTCAATTTACTTTATAACTAGATGACTTTTAAATAAAGCTATTTTAAATAAAATTATTGTAAATAAAATTATTGCAAATAAAATTATTTTAAGTAAAATTCTTTTAAGTAAAATTATTTTAAATAAATCATTTTAAATAAATCTGCTATTAAACTAAATTGTATCTATAACATGTATAAAAAAGAAATAAAACTATAACTATCACATGTATATGAGCCATAAATGTTTGTCTCCCTAAAAAAATTAATTTTCAATGCTCATTAAACGGCACTAAAACTTAATGTTTATTGAAAACGATCGCCATTAGAAGTTATAACACCTAAAAATTCCTTTGCTCGCCCAATCGCCCGAAAATTAATTAAATAAAATTAATGAAATTTCCGAACAATTTTTTGGGCCGTTTTGCGTTGCAACAGCGGGGATCGATTTTATTTGCGCCATTTTCTAGGCCAAACCCGGCCGGCGGATTTCATTAAAAATGTATTATATAAAACATATTTGCATTAGATTAAACGTAATCCGCACGTAATAATGTTAGTGTTGTAGCAAATTTTGCAATTTAAAGTGCAGATGCATAATTTTATGACTATAAAGCCGCGCCCTGCGTTTCGGGGATTATTTTTTGCTTTTGGAAATTGGTTTTGTCCGGATTTGGAGCAATTCAAAAGCTCTTTTATGCGATCGTTTAATCGGGTTTTATATTTCATATATTTCGGGCTATTATTTTTACCGTTGAATAAATATGATAATTAAGAGAATTATTGTCGTTAGTTTAATTATCGTTTTAGTTTTAACTAGCAGCCGCATCCGTACATATTTTTTTAATTTAAATTTCATTCAATAAATGTCACGCATGTCATACATGATTTTGAAATTTCGCAGGAAGAGCGTTCTAAGCGAACGCCTAAAGGACAAAGCAAAAATCCTTGCCAAATTTCAAATCTGGGGATTATGCCATTTCTGAGATTACATGATTATGAATGAGTGATGAATAATGAGAGATGAATGATGAGGAATGAATGATGAGGGATGAATGATGACAGATGAATGATGAGTGATAAGTGATGAACGATGAGTGATAAGTGATGCATGATGAGTAATGAAGAGTGTTTACATTTTATATATGTTTATATATATATAAGTTCAAGTTGAAATAGGTAAAATTGAAAATAGAAGTAAGTCGTACTCCACAGCCGAATGCTAAGGGCTCAGAGTCCAGAGTGGTCTTACGGTCAAGATGGATGGTGGAATTTTAGCAATGCACTGACTGGACTCCCCGACCAATAAATATTTAATGCATGATTATTACCTTGGACGGTCGGGTAATTTTATGTGGGGCCGTTAAGTTTTACGAGGTTTTTTGAGATTATGAACGAATTCCAATTCGAGCGGCGCGCTCGCAAGTCGTACGCTCAAATGGAGAACAAGCTCGTCGATGGAGGATTGGAGGCAAAATGCGGGGGAACGCACAAGCCATTAATTTTTATTAAGTTTCATATTCCTCTTCGGATGCATTCGATTTGTCCGGGGAATTCTCGGCTCATTGCTGCGGAGATACTCTTTAAAATGAACTCTTAAATTCACTCTTTAGCGGAAACTTGTTAATAAAACTTATTATTGAATAAATGAATTATTTCATAAATTCATTATTCAATACATTTATTATTTAACACATTTATTATTCAACACATTTATTATTCAATAAGTATATTGTTCAATAAGTTGAAATATCTTTTTCGTTATGTCATTTGATAGCGTTCCAATGGCATTTTAATTAATCGGGAAGCTTAGTCCTATCCCACACGTTGTCGCTATATCCAGTTACGTACAACCTAAATTACCCGTCTAGTAGGCTTTGCTCAAAGGGTTTCCCTAATTCGTACTAATAATATGGTGTATGTGTACTCATATATTCCAATAGTGTACACGTATACGTATTATAGTAGATTGGCGCTAATGGAAACTAAGAAGGGGATTACAATAATCGGATCGATTTCGAGCTCCCTGATTGGCGAGGCCGAAACAGCAGAATAAGTGCGCACGAAGCCTCCTCCTCGCAAAATAAATTTCGTTAGCAGACATTCCTCAATCAAAAAGGGCAATTTAATCGACCTTTCGCTGTACATACTCACTTTATTAAAATAATTACTAAGATGAATTTTAATCGGGTTCCATTGCGTGGTCTCATTTTGTCATCTTTGTATTAAGTCTACGACAAGTTGTAAATTAGTGCTTGGATTAGATGTTGTTTATTTCAAACAAAAAAGAATCTCTTCACAAAAAAAAAGAATCTCTTCACAAAAAAAAGAATCTCTTCACAAAAAAAAGAATCTCTTCACAAAAAAAAGAATCACTTGGTTAAGTTATATTGGAATCTGTACAGTGCGAAACCTAAGGCAACTCCTCATTGGAGAAACACCAAAGCGGTCTGTCCTCTTCTATGTCTTACTTTTATAATTATCGTTGTTTAGCTTTGAAAGTTGCAATTACGACGCTACAATTGCTCCCGGGTTTCCACTGAGTTAATCTGCTCCCTCCAATGCTCAGAGATTCCCCAACACAAAACGAGGGCTTCCCCTAAAAAACCCCAGCCCTCTATACAGAAAGCCTTCTCTCCTCTATAGAGAAGCGGTATACCACTTTCGTTTGCCCAACTTACTCTTAGACATCTCCCCAGCTTGCTAGATGCCGAAGTCCATCGCATTTACCGAAACCACTTCAGGTTCCTCGGCCTTGGTTGCCGTGCGCGAATTTAATTGTATCGGGAGTTTAATTTCGTATAATAGGTGTTTTTATTGGGGCGGGCATAATTCTTTCGCGCCGCCTTGAGCTTTTAATTTCGTGCGAATCCTCGGATTTTATTTTATAACTTTACAACGGATTCTCGGGGTTAAATTAACATTTAGATACGACGATCGCTCGCCGCCGCGCTTCTTCGCACGGAGACACTTATTAAAAGCCGTTTTACCTGACTCTGCACTTCCCGAGCCGTGAATATTTCAAAAAGAATGGGGCTTTTTGACATGCGATTCCGTTTCACTTCTAATTAGAATGAATTATAAATCGGGATTGTTATTAATAAGTTAGGGTTGGCCGTTAGGTGCGTGGGCGAACGATTAGACACCCTGTTGATTAAGTAAAATTTAACCCACGCTCACGTGGCGATTTTCTCTAAATATCCCCCATTATTAATTTATTCGTTTATAAATTTGTTAGTTTATTTGTACGTTTCTTCAGTTTTTTGTTCAAAATTACTAAATTAATTTGTGCTTATATTTTTTGATGGAAAAATGTACGAAATCTATTCTATTACAATTCTATGTGCCACTACGGTTGACTTGCGCTTCGCCCATTGCATTAAAAACTAATTTAAATTAGTTTAAAATTGTATTACTTCCCACTAGTGATTGTTTAAAAAGGTGAGATTGATTTAAAAGCTCAAGGTGCGGTTAACGCTCCAGCTGCCCCAATCAGACCGTGGATAATGGAACGAATTGACTTCAGTATTAATACCACCACTTATCATTAAAATGAAAATTTGACTCCCGTGCGCCTTTTTATGTTAAAGAGCGGAGCGATGCCATCTCGCCTTGAAGGCGAATAACCCATTTTAAATTCCATATTGCGCTGAGCCCGTGAACGCACACCAACTTTAGTCCGCAATAGAACAATCAATTAATAGCCCTGTCTTTCAACTTCCCCTATCATTTCAACCCTCGTTGTAGAGCGGGAGTTCATTGACTTGAAACGTCGATCATCAATATTTCGACATTTAGAGCTAAAGCGCATTATTGTCATAACTAAGCGCTTGGGGTACGATTCAAGTAGTTTATTTTGAGGGGAGCGTATTTTCAAATTTCAATTTTAATTATGCTGCAATTCGGATGTTGAAGTGTACAGAGACGTGTTTCTGTACTCACTAGCAACAAAGTGTAAATATAAAAGTAATAAAAAATTATCTATTGATGATAAGCAAAGTTCCGGTTTTTATTAAACTCGCTACAAACTCCTCTACTTCTCTCTTGTTCCATTTTTTTCCTTCGCAAGGATTACTCACTTTTCTCCAAATGTTTCAAAATAAGGCTACGAGTAATAATCAACTCAGAAATAAGAGAATTGTCAGAAAGATATAGAAATGAGTGTCCATTAATAGATTTAATTAAAAATTTAAGCGAAAACTGTAAAGTACGTGTATTAACGTGCAAATCAACCTTTATGTTTTGACAAGTGAAGACCTCCGTAAACTTAAAGCTCGTTTAAAGAGGTTTTCGAGTCAGACAAACTGACGTTCCCGTTTTTCCTAACGTTAACAAAACTCGTTCGGCGAAAGGAACAACAGCCTCGGGCCTAAGCTAAACATACACAGCATAAGAAAGCTGAGCAGTGCAAAAACCCTAGCCCAGAGCTTGCAGAGGTTTGTGGCATGTTTGCTTAACCAAAAATGTCGAAGCAAGATATGGCATTCAGTCGCTTTGATTGACGCATCTAGGCTGTCGTTTCGAATGCGCCACACACTAATAACCGCTAGTGCATGCAAAATGTTTGAACTCTCTTGTTTTAAACCGCCGAAGCCGATGGAAAGTGCAACGCGAGAGTTCTGAACGATATGGATCGCGCAACTAAAAGAAAGTTGGGCTCAAAAATAAGTCATTCTATACGGCTAGTTATGTGAGCATGAGATATTGGTAATATTTCATTCTCGAGACGCACGGGCGATATTTCTCTTCTGTCACGATCTTGTGCTACTTTCAGGGCGCGGATTACACGGAGTACGAGCGATATTTCCAATAATAAATTGGCTAGATGAGTGAGAAATAATCAAGTGTGTGCTAAGGCGCTAGCTGCATGTTCTGGTGCACTTTCTTGCATTTCTAAATCGTTTAGAATAATATTAAGGCAATGGCAGTTGGCTTTAACCTCGATCCGCACGAGTACAACATTAAAGAAGTACTGCTATTATAATATAATTATAGTCTTCTGAATAATATGAATAAAACTAAGAATAATAATAATAATACTAAGAATAATAATGATAATACTAAGAATAATAATAATACTAAGAATAATAATAGTAATACTAAGAATAATAATAGTAATACTAAGAATAATAATAAATGGTTGTATTCTAAATCGTTGAATCACAGTAGTTGGCAGTATTATTGATGAATACATGAGAATCGCCGGAGATAATAAAACGTTCTTTCATAAAAGGGGATCATTCGCGTCAGTTTCCGCTTCAGCATCAGCAAGTCGCCAGAAAGTAAACAGTTATTTGAATATATTAAAAGCGCTCCTTCCGTATCCCGGAGAGTGAAAAACTCAAGTGATGTGGCGCTTTGCTACTTTATTTTCACTTAATTTACGTAAAAAGTAATAAAACCTTTCTTCATGTACGAGTGGTCGCCGCTTTCCGGGCTTTCGACGGCGAGCAGTAACTAGTTTTAATTTAAAATAATCCAAGGTTTCGTCGACGAATTAGCGTCAGCTTTTGAGTTATACGACTATTTTACAAATTCACCATAATTGCACCCCGGAGGTGTATTTTCCACGGCGAGGCCACCATTTGTTTAATTTATTCGCCGGCAAAAATTCAAGTATAAATTAAAGGAAAGAACTCTTGCGCTGTTATTTCGCTAGCCATGAGCTCTTCGACACGGGAATGGGGGAGTTAATGTTCTACATTAATTAATTATTAAATATCTGCATGAGTTTATTTATGATGGGCAATTTGCATACGTAAGGTGAACTTTACATATTGCACCGCGTAATACCTCAATGCCTGCAGAAATTAATTACGTTTTTTCAACTTTGGGACGCATTGAATTTATAGAGTAGGTACCGTGCGAAACGGCGCTTGGCTTCGTGCTGATGACTTTTTCAGGGGGATCAATAAACTATTAAATATTTGGCATTCATTACTTTAATGCTGGCTCATAAATACACACAAGAAAGGTTCCTAATGATGTTTAAACATAATGGTTTTCGCCTACACGGCCTTATCAGCCCGAAGATAGAAGGCGAACGTCCGGAGGCTTTCTCGCCCATAATGCCTTAAATTTAACATTTCAACACTTGCGACTCGACTTCATTCCCAATTACAATAAAATTAATTGCGGGAGCCGCCTTTTTACGACTACGCTGCGATGGGCGTTCGTATAATTCAAATTTTAAGTTGTCGACCAGTAGTTGAACAGGAGGTGGTGTTATTGATACATAAATCTTCAGCAAAGACATTATTTTTCCATAATTACATTAAGTGTCCATTTTTCGTTGTGCGCCTCCGCCAATTGTGCGAGTATGTAAGTACGGAAGCAATCCCAACTAACACATTAGAGTAACTATATGACCAATATATTATATAAATATGTACTTTATACTGGTAGTTCTTAAACCTATATGTTTTATAAGTACTTCAAAAAAAGCTATATTTGCATCGAAAATCAGATAGGTTTTATAAAAGAGTTAGAAACGTTTATATGATAACGTTATAAAACTAGTTTATTAAACAGTTTTATAAAGCAGTTAGGAACGTCTATAAAAC
>JAWQRP010003728.1:0-12890 GCA_033557875.1 Quadriops clusia
ATATGCATGTGTGTATAATAAAATTATTCAAAAATCGTTCTGAATCCTAATGTGAATTTGTCTTATCATGTCTAGTGCAACTTAGAAACTTGCGAGAAAGTCGAGTGGAGACCACTCCATATTTATTTTTTTTAATTTCGACATAGCTATTCCATGCGTAATACCACAGACCATATTCCTAGCAAATTTCAACATTATAGGTCAAACCGTTTGAAAATTGAGTAGTCAAAACTGTAACATTGTACTGCATTCCCAGCCTTAAGTTAGTTATTTTTTTTATGATGAAATTTTTTATTGGGATTAAATGACACGACATTTATTATTATATTATTTTTGAATAAGCTAGGGTTAATGAAGATAAATTTTCAGATTAAAATATGATTACAGTAATCATTATGATTGCAGTAATCGTTATAGATTTACAATACATTTCATAAAAATTTACAATAAGGATAGAATTACACTTGCAATAGAATTATTATGCTGCAGTGAATGGAGAAAGGCATAATTCAATTCAAATGAAGGAGTAGGTACAGACGAAGATAAAATTTAGATTAAGATAGGTTTTCGTTGAAGACTTTTTATGCAATATTTTTGACAAAATAATAATTATCTACGTGAAAAAATATGCAAAAAGGAAAAGATTTAATAATCAGAAAATGAATAAATAAATAAATATCCTGGAGAAGATATTACAAAAGGACATTGAATTGATAAATAATCTTTCTTTACAATAAATGGTATTCTATTATTACATTATTTATGCTCTATGTAAATAAACTATGTATAAATGGAATTCTTTTTGTTCCAGTGAGATTATACGATAACGCAACGACCTGCGGCTTGGTATGGACTCCAAACTTCGTGGCGTACCGATGCCGCACATGCGGCATCTCCCCTTGCATGTCCCTCTGCACAGAATGCTTCAAGAAAGGCAACCACAAGACTCACGATTTCAATATGTTCCTGAGCCAAGCAGGGGGCGCCTGCGATTGCGGGGACACATCCGTGATGAAGGAGACAGGGTTCTGCGACCGGCATGGCCCCAACAAATCAGCACCCAACGTAAAAGCTCCGTCCGACTTAATGGCTGTGGCTGAGGCGATGATGCCCCGGATCATATTCCGACTGATCCAGCACCTCCGAGAGAACAGCTCGACGGCGACGTACACTGACGGGTTCAAGGTCGCTATCGGTGACGCGGATGCGTACATCACGATGCTCGTCGATTTTAACAACATGGGCGGATTGATGCGCCGGGTCATGACCAGCGCCTTGACTAATCCGCAGATGTACAAAAATCTGAATGTCGTCCCTGTGCATGATCACACTTACGCTTCGTACATGATAGACTCGCATAGGGTTTACCAGGAAGCTCTCAAATCTATGCCCAATCCGGAGCCAGCCGAAGAATATAAGGACTGCCCTTCTTTGCAAGAACACCTCAAACACCAAACCCTTTTAGAGGAATTAGTTTTTTGGACTGTACGGTACGAGTTCCCGCAGAAGCTCGTCTGCCTTTTGCTAAATATGTTGCCGGATACGGATTATAAGGTAAATACTTATTTAGTACTGATAAAATACTATACTTCTTTATAATTTATTGACTCCTTAAGGATCAATTAATTTATAAAAAAAAGTTCATTAAAAAATTAAAAAAAAAAACATATCTCAGCTCAGGTTCAAAGCGCTAATGACCGGAGTCTTTCTGCCCAATATTACATAACATTTTGTGCATTACATCATATACATGATCAAAGGTGTAATAGTCTATGAAGGGGGATCAGTCAACCTCGCCAACCTCCATCAGTTTGTCAATTAGGGTGATTTCCCGATACTTCCTATATGTTGTCTCTCCTCTTGGATTGCATAGTAGGTCCTTCATTATTTCTCTATTCTCATTTTTCCTAATAAATCTTGATGACAGATCTCTTAGCTTTTCGAGAATTGGCTGAACTTTGGTTTTTTCATATAGTGTTTCATTAGAGGGATTGTAAATTGGGTTTCTATTGTTTCTCAGCTTTGTTATTTTGCGTAGGCTAGATGTTTCAGCAACTTGAAGATTGTGGAGAGTTGGGAATTGACATGTCTGAGTGAGCGTGTGGTCATAATCCAGTATCGGACGACAGATGGTTTTGTATATATTGGTGGCTGTTCGTGTGGAAATTCCTTTGTCTTTGAATGTTAGGGCTCTAAAATGTGAAGCTCTTGCTATGGTCTTCTATTTGGCTAATTTGCTATTGTATTTAACGTTTAATTTGGTATCAAAGTGGATTCCAAGATATTTAATATTTGGTGAGGGACAAATAGTCTCATTCTCTAGTGTAACAGTTGGGGAGCTGGGGTTTAATTTATCATGGAAGATGATGAACTGTGACTTGTGAGGGTTGGGAATTATTCTCCATTTGTTGAACCAAGTTGAGGTAGAGGGTAGTAGTTCTTGAAGTTTCTCAATTGCCTGATTAAGTTGCTTGGCATGAGTAATGATAGCTGTGTCATCGGCGAATTGCAGGATATATCTTTTGCAAGGAGACTGAGAAGATGGGGCATCGTGACCGGGAGTGAAAATATCATGACAGAGTACATTGTATAGGATCGGGGACAGTGGAGAGCCTTGCGGGACCCCTTGCTGTATAAGGATTTCTCGTGATAATTTACTCCTTATTCTAATTCTGCATGTTCTGTTGTGAAAATAGTTCTTAATCAGCCAGATCAAATGTGAGGGACAGCCCAGTAGACACATTATTGGTAGGTGTGAATATGTTTTCGTAGTGTGATGCAAATATCTCTAGCAGATCGGCTGTTTTGTTGTAGGATGAATTATTTAAGTTGATGGTGGTAATTTGTTGATTGTGTTTGTATTTTGACAGTTTCTTGATTGCTTGCTAGTAGTTTCTTCCTTTCTTTATGTTAATTTCTGAACAGCTTTTTAGCCACTTATATTATTTGAACTGTTTAACAAGTTTTTGAATGGATGTGTTGAGTTTATTGTATTTAGTCTTTAGATCTTGGTCCTCACATTGCTTAATTTCACGGAACCATGAACGTTTTAGTTTTATTAATTTAAGTATGAATGGTGGGAGCTCATAGTTATAATATTTCTTGGTTGTTGTTGGGGAGTTTTTAATTATGGAGTTATTAGTTGTTTTAATGAATTCACTTATAGAGAACCGGTCTACAATTGTTGTGATATTGATGAAATGCAGTAAATCTTTGTTTAGCTTGTCACTATCACATTTGTTATATTTTACTTATTTTTCTATGGGACAAGGTGGAGTATTTAAGTTTGTGTTGATGGATATTTCTATAGATTGATGATCTGAGCAGATATCTCCTACTAGTTCCACTGATTGAATAATTTGTTCTAGGTTATCTGTGTAGAGTAGCACATCGGGGGTTGTACTGGGGTTATTTGCCATTATGAACGTTGGCGGAGTTTTATGATGTTTAAAATTAGAATTATTTAAAAAATGGTTGAGATGGCGTTTTTTCCCTTGACCCATGTTGAAGTCACCCACAATTAAAGAATAGTCATATAGTGAAGCTTTTGTGAAAATTGTGTCCTCAATTTTACTAGTGGGATGAATGTATACTAAGAATATGTGTAATTTTGAGTTTCTGAATGGTATCGTGCAATGGAGACATTCATTTAGTGGATTGTTTATGTTTGTCGGATTGGCCTTTCCCACATCAAGATTATTGGCTTGAATGAAACATCCTCCCCGAGCATTATGAGTAACGTTGCCGTTTTTTTGAATTATTGACCAGTTTTGAAAGGGTTCTGTGTTTTCCTTTAGTTTGGTCTCTACACAGGCTATCATATTGATATTGTTGTTGATTGAGTAGTTGTATAATAAATGTTTTCTTTGCGAGAAGCTGTTGATGTTGATGTACAGCAGTTTAATGTTGAATGTTATGCGACGCCTGGTTGCCTATTTTGGGTTGTGTCGCTATGTTATTATTGGGTTCTTCTAGGTCTAGGTCAAACATCAATACATACATCCTACTACCTGAGAAGACAGCGCAGGTATCTACATTATATTGTTCAATAAATCTTTTTTAGTAATAGGTCTTGCCTATTAGTAGCAGAGGGTTTGTTAATTTTATGTATATATGTGTTGATAATTGAGTCATGTAAGGTGATTGCTTCATGTATTCTGCTTGATTTAGTGATGCTTCTGTCTATTTCCTTGGATTTTTTGTTGTTTAATTTGATTTTGTCATTAGGTACTCCTGGAATTGGTTGAGTTGGTCTGATAGGGCATTTCAGAGCCACAGGTTGCGCATTTGGGAGGAACTTCTGAACTACAGTTTAGAATGTCATGGTCGTCTTGGCATTTTGGTCTCGAAGTACATTTATCGGTTGAGTGAGTGAATGTGGAACACCTAGAGCACGGAACCGGCAGTGGAAATTTTTTATTTTTTTTCATTTAACATTATTCAAATTTTAACTTTTGACTCGAACATTTTATTACAGTTATGACTAAACCACAATATGAAGGGGAATTCATGCCGAATCGATATGGAATAAGGCCTGGACATAGATGGGACGGTGTGGACCGTTCTAACGACTATGAAAGGCGATGGTTTGAAACAATTAATAAGAAGAAAGCTCTGTTAGAAGAAAGCTACAGATGGAACTCTGAAGATATGTAAATACACATTTTAATAATTGCTGATAATAATAATTACAAATTGTACATAAAACTTTTTTTTAAATGGTATACATTGTATGGTTTTTAAAAGTATAAATGCCTATCTATGTATGAATTTTTTTTTGGAATAAATAACTTGACTAAATTGTAATTCTCATAATTTATTAATGTATATTTATAGCCTTATTTATACAGTAATTACGAAAGTAATAGCATTGAATAGCGAGAAATAATTCAATATAATACTAAAACTATGTACAGTATTAATTAACATTTTCTATAACTTTACTCTGGAACAATCTTTAACCAGGCATCTTCTTCTTCCCCGTTTTCATTCGGTATTCGCACTTGAACCAACTGAATTGGTCCATCTTTTGTTTGTATTATTTGAGTTTCACCATTTGCTAATGCTTCACTTGTAATGAGCCCTGAAAATAAAAATGAATATTTGTAAATCATTAAAACATCTCTAAATAACAAGAACGAATCACTGATAATGGGCCCAATTCTGTTTACAGATTGCTAGGTAACAATGTCTTTACATAACCAATATTATTTTTTTAATTTAATTTTAATTAGATAGCAAAAAGGCTATTCTGTTTGAGGTACATAACCAAGTGAAACGTCAAAATAAGCAACCTTGTTATGAGGTTAACAAGAAAACCTATTCTGTTCGAGGGTAACCTGGTTATATAACCAGTCGCATAACCATTTGCTTGTTATGTTTGCATTATTAGTTAGCAAGACCTCCAGAGTGGTTGCTAAGCTGGGCAGCGAGCGATATAACGTGGTCTTAATTATTTACGAGCTCACGCATGAACAATAAATGCTATAATAGACTCAATATTATATAATAACAATATGAAATGCATTTAGAGACAAAAATATTGTTTTTAATTACGAACATACATATTAAAATACGGTACCCTTTCGATTAGGTATACGTGGAATTGGGTGGCAATTTCACGGTAACCGCGGATAAACCGTAAAAGAGCAAAATTAACACAAAAATGTTTATTTTCAGTAAAAGAAGGTTTAAAAATGTATTATTGTACAATTTAAACATATTGTAAACTAAAATTAGCGATTTAAACACACAGGCAATCTATACTAAAACGTGAAGTATGAGCAAAATGTTTGAAAAGAAAATGACGGGGTAGGAAGAGCAGTGCGAAATTGTGACTCATGCATTTTCGTGTGTTGTCCAGCTAGCGCCTTTTAGTACGCAAAGAAGAGCGAAATCTTCAAAAAAACGACAAACAAAAATAGGTTTTGAGGAGGACCGCGGATAGTCTATACCTAAGTCGAAAGCTAGTAGATACATATCTATTATGACCGGTGCAAAGCCGGGGGTCCCGTGTGTTATAGGTATAATCCAGGGAGCGTCCGTGGCGCAACGGTAGCGGCGTTGGTATGCTGAGCCGTTGTGTCCGGGCGGTCGTGGGTTCGAATCCTGCCGCGCCATGGATGTTGTGATTGTCTGGTGAACGTTTAATATTGAGTATTCTCAAAAGTAAAATTGATGATGGCCCAAAGGGAAAAAATATTCCAATAGTGGCCGAATTATGTGTTAACAAAAAAAAGGTATAATCCATGCGCACGTTAAAGAACACAATGACCAGGTGGAAATCCTGGCATTGGCTAAATTCCCAGAAGAATATAATTGCAATTAATAAACATATAATTAAAATACATACCTGAAGGAATATTTTCCATCTTACAAAATATGGAGTGGTCTCCAATCGACTTTCTCGTATTATTTTAAGGTGTACTAGACAAGATAAGACAGATTCACATTTAGATTCAAAGCGATTTATGAATAATTTTGGTATTAAATATGAAGCGTTCGGGTGCAAAACCTGTTAACTAGCATGGAAATGCGATGTAGTTAACAGGTTTTACACCTAAGCGCTTCGTATTTACACATACGCATTTTAAAAAATTGTTCAAAAATAACACTTCCGATTGAGCAATTGTTCTAAAATTTGATATCTGTGTGTTTTTTGTTATTTCTAAAGTTACTACAAAATTTGAAAGAAATTCCTTGAAGCAAAATAGTACTTTAATTGAAAGAGTTCTATATTCGCTGCAGGTAAGTATCACTTCCGGTTGGGCAATTCTGCTAAAATTTGATATTTGTGAGTTTTTCGCTATTTCTGAAGCGAATACAAAATTTGAAACAAATACCTTAAAGCAAAAGGGCACTTTACTTGAAAGAGTTCCACTTCCGTTTCAGGTAAACAACGACTTCCGGTTATCCATATAAACCCAAAAGTTGATACAAGTTTACTTTTAAACTAAAAGGACTATATACCAAATTTCATTGATTTAGCTCAAGTCTTTTTTGAGTTATCGTGTTTACACACACACACACACACACACAGACAGATAGCAAAGCAAAAATGGGCAAAATGGATTCAGGGGCACTCAAAACGTCGAGATTCATCAAAATCTTAATTTCGATTTTTTGGATGAATCCAATACTTTATACAGGGTGATCCATTTATCCTGATACTTGCAATTATCGGACAAACGAATCATTTTAGAGAAAAATGAATTTAAGAATATAATTTAATGGGAAGGGGGAAAGCAGAATACATGATGAACGATTTATTTGCATGACGAGTTCAAGGTTATTTCAAGGTCATTCGAACTTTTTTAAATGGAAACATATATTTTTTATTGTTTATTCATATTATTAGCAAAATAAAATATTTTTGTATAAAAAAAAATTTCAAATTAGAGCATAGTTTCTTAGATATTTGTCGATAAAATATTGATTTCAGGAATTTATTTTATTTCGGTAGTAGGCATATATCACTTTACAGAAACAAAAAATCTTCATATTATTTTATATACGTCTAAACATTTATTAAAAATAGCAATACTGTTCAATTCTTTCCCCTGAGGGTACTTATAATTCGAATCTATAAATTTAGTTTTCTTAGTGTTTTTTTCTTCATGCTGTATAATAACACATATGTGAAAATAACAAATACCATGCGTGGAACGCAGATTGTTTATGTGCATCGTTAACTAGATTCGCACGGACAAATCCGATCGTATCCGATCACTGATTCTCTATTTCTTTCTTACCTGTTACTTGCGGAATACATCGCGTTGATACCTCTTTTTCTATCAGTTTGTGTGCACAGGTATTACTTCAATAGTGCACCAACTTCACACTCTTTCATAACAACCTTGCTATCACCTAATTCTCAGCCATCTTGCTAAGTTGACTTTAAACAGAATACCTCACTTGGTTACCGCGATTGCTACAAAATTGGTTATATAAAGACATGGTCACGTAGCAATCTCTAAACAGAATTGGGCCCATAATCTATTTGAATAACGTGAACATCTATTCTTTTCTCTCTAACAATATCTTCGCCTCTCTTCTTCTCTCTCCATGTACGTTTCACACTCGCCCTTTTAAAAAAATTCATTACTTCAAACTCCGTTCGAAGAACGGGTATATTTGCTAGTAAATGATAAATCTTGTACGAATTAACACTTTGTGACCAACTAGAGTAGAATAAGATTTCTACATATAGAATAGGTCCACGTATCCCGACGAAGCCGACCTACATTGATCGGCCAGCAAATCCATCTAGGCTAAGAATAGTATTTTTCCTCTGACATGTGCACGTTTCTGCTTCCGGTTAAACACTGCACTATCTCCGACGGACTGATAGTGGCCGGAGTATCTGCCATATAAATTCAATTAACAACAATATCTTGTGCATGCATGTGTAAATAAGCCGCTCTCACAATGAAATTAGTTTTCCGCCGGCTTCATCCATTTGACGAACAACTCGATAATGCAGGCGAACGATAACGACACATTAGTATTTACATATTCATACAATCATACAATCGTATTTGTACGAACATTATATTTCCTAGGTAAATATTTACGACTGCATCAACAACGGTAATTACGCATCAAAACACGAGTGTCGTGTCACATATGAGGTGTATCACACATTAATTGAACCACATATAAATTGTACTACACATAAGTTGTACTACACATAAGTTGTACTGCACATAAGTTGTACTGCACATAAGTTGTACTGCACATAAATTGTATTTACCACACATAAGTTGAACCACATATAAGTTGTACTTACTTGCATAATAAAAGAAGTCGATGGCTGAATACGCATAAAAGGGATGATGACACTTCCCGCATTAATTCCAATCGTAATAAAGTAAAATGTCGCTTCAGCGATGAAACGAGGAAACTTGACAAACGCATGGACGTGTTAAACGATATTGCCAAGCCATCAGCGTGATATCATAATATTGATACAAGTGACCTTTTAGAATAATGACATGTACATCTGATGGACGTACGCATTCAATTAGCAAACCCGATCGGATTAAACAAATTCCTTTAGTTCCTGGTAGTTCGTACCAATTCTGCAATGATAATATATTGTACGTATTAAATGTAGTACAGAGAATATTATTATTCTGCATAATTTAAAGTGAGTAATTTCAAAATTTCGCCGGGCTTTCCAGCGAACGCGAGCGTGTACTTATCGCTCGACCTACGGCCGAGCAGATAAGCTCTCGTTGACCAAAATAACAACAAAGAAATCGTCTCTTTTTACAACTCGTTTATTTCTCATCATGTTTACGCGAACAATTCAACTTAGATTGCGTATTTCAAGTTCACAATAAACGTCCTAATCTGCATCGGTTCCAAAGTGACGACCCCATTTTCCACCTTGGCGTACTTTGACCGTTCCTTAACACCCTCATCGGTGGTACTCCAAGTCATCCTTTCGCTCTCTTCGTATAATTGGTTCGCCCCTAAAGTCATCTCCTGGACAGAAACCACCTGAACGTTTCCGAACAAATTGTTCAAATCAACGTCCACCGTCGCATTATCCATTCTCTTCTCGGCAATATTCTCCAAACGCAACAACACCGAATCATCCCGCCACGGCTCGAAGCTTAAAATCTGCACTTTATCGTCTAGCGATTGCCTCAAAAGACTGAACTCAAAGTTGAGTTTACCCTGCAGGTTTTCGAAGGTTAGGTTGGGATCCGTGGCGTCCCCTACGAAGATCCAAGGTCCCAGCAACTTCTTTTGCACCAATTGGCGAAGTTTCCCCTCTTTGTTGTCCCCGAAGGTCAATTGATGCTGCCCCCTCGTAACCAAACCCAACGAATACTGCATCTCGTTCAGGGCTTCCCCCACGCCGAACGAATCGTCCCGAAGAAGTCTTCTGTGCACCATCAACTCTAATTGTCCATCCTTCAAACTGGAACCACCTTGCGAACGATCCGTTAAGACAGAAAATTCCCTCTCGCCGTCGCGCATTGAAATGGCGGTCGTCACTGGGTAGTAATTTCCGGAAATCGGCTCCTCGTCGGTGTAATTGAAAGTCGGCCTGAAATTCCTCACCCTCTTCACCATATCCTTTCCGTTCGAATCGGTATAGAAGGTTCCGTTCGTCTGCATGTTCGTGTCGAATCTAGTCACGACTTCTACCCCGTTTAAGGTCTGGTCGATGTTGATGGGTCCGACGACCCAATCGAATTCCACGTGGTCGTCCTCCTTGTACACCCTGATGACCTGTCGAATGTAATCGCCGAAGATTTGGTGCACTTCGTCCACGATGGTTCCTCGGAATTCCTTCGTTTGGATATTATCCAAAGAATTTACGTAATTCAAGGCTTCGGTAAGGTTAGGTCTGAAGATGTACGCTCCCGAACATCTTTCCGCTTCAATATGATTAGTCCCGGGGAACCCGAAATAGTACATAAAGGTCTGGTTCACCTCCATGGTAACACCGTTTATGGTAACCGACTTTAGATGTCCTCGGTCGGTTACATTAAACCCAGTTCGTTCGGAACCAAAGTACAAATGATTCTCCACTTTAACATTCTTGTCTTTCTTGGTACCAGTTTTCTCGACGAAATAATACTGGAAACCCATCGGCGGGATGTCTTTGGCCGCGAAAACCAAATCGTACTTTGACACCTCAATATCAGTTTGGTAGGAAAAGTCCGCGATAGCCTCGACGACGTCATTCTCGACTTCTCGCCCGTCGAGTCCTCTCACCACGAAGTTAACGTCGTTCACGGGCAACCGGACGTAGTGGGTGGTGGTCCAACTGGAAGGGTTGTAAACCACCACCGAGAATTTGTCCTTGTTGGAAGCGAGGCAGTGGCTCACGTTGACCAAGAGGCAAGAGGTGAAATTCACGCGAACCCCTTCCACGCTTTCTCCCTCATTCCCCAACAAATCAGTTATAATTTCCCCGACGTCCTTTTCCGCCCCCTTGATGGCCTTATTCAGCAATCTCGCATAATCGTTAGCCACGTGTTGCCTCTCCGTTCCCGTGATGGCGTCGTGATGTTGCATGATCCCCATCACATCCTTCAACTCGACCAAATCTTCCGAGAAGTCCTTGTCCTTCCTCAATTTTTCAACAACCGTTAGTTGCTTGACGACCTGGAGGACGTTGTTCCCTTGACGTTCCATTCTCTTGGAGTTCGGCCGGGAGGTGAAGTAACCCGTCCAATACGTGTGAGCGGCAGAGGCGTACGGAAAGAAATCATCAGTCTTCAAATCAAAAGTAATGTTATCCCTTTGTGCCGCCTCGTGCACCGCTTTGATGTAGCACGAAGGGGTCGAATAGAAGATGTTAATATCCGGCCTGTACCTCTTGAACCCCTGAATAAGCTTATCTATATTAGTGAAGTACATATTGGCCGCCTGATAGGTAAAGTCTCCACCCATCGGAACGACCACATTGTTAGTCTTCATGCCGCTGGCAAACTTCTGCATTAAGTCTGCGAATTGGTTTACCCTCCTCTGAACGTTGTAATCCGGACTGGCTTCGTTGTCTATCATGGGCTCGTCGTTGCAGAGAACGTCCCAGCAAAAAGTAGCCGGCTGGGTGTAGAAGTCGTAAAAGACGTTGGTAAACAAGTCGCTAGAGGCACCGAAGCCTTCGTTTCCCCTCCACACGAAATCCAAATTCCGTTCGGTCATCCTCTTCACCTTGTCCCTGAAGTCCAACCTGGCGAAGAAGACGCCCTCGTAGCCCAATTCTGTGAAGATGGTGGCCATTTCTTTGCTGTGGCCGAAGGGATCTATCTGCCAGCCGACTTTGGGCCTGCCGCATTCGCCGACAGTATCGTTGATAGTTCTATTGGGGGATACAAATTTTGGTTTAGTTTGAGGGAATTATTTGTTAAAAATCTATTTTACGTAATCACTTTAGATCGGGGAATTTAATTCAGGTAGTAGATATCCAGGGAAATTTAGTTGTTTGACAATGGGAACAGATAAACTTACTTTAAGCCCCAAGTGAACTGGTCTATGATGGATTGGTAGTGGGCAGCGGCTTCGTCGTTCATGCTCCAGGCCCCGTTGATCATTTCCAATCTTCCTTCGTTCACCAGTTTCCTTACGGTGTCCCTCACTTCTTCGGATTGTTGCTTCCACCATTGCCAGAAGAAGGCGGTTTCTACTTGGATAAATCTGCAATTAATTATTGTTTAATTAATTAGTTGTATTATTATTATTATTATTATCAGTGCTATTAAAAGGGTGCATCTTTGAAATGATTTTTACTTTCTCATAGCTCAGCTGATTTTTACAAAGGGGACGTCCATAAATGATGTCACGGCTAGAAGGGGGGGAGGGGGTACAAAAATTTGTGACATTTTGTGACAGAGAGGGGGGAGGGGGTACGAAAATCTGTGACGTCCACATTTTTCTTAAATTCAAAGTTGAAAGCGTTCCTTACAACTATTACCGAGTGGTTAATGTTTCCGCGTGTTTGAACTTTTTTCTATACCAATATACTCGCGCTTTAGATACTATAATAATTTGTTAGTGGATTAATTAAAAATACAATTATATATCGGGTAATTTTGTTGGTCTAAGAGCGGGTAAATTGCCGACAAAGAAACGAAATATTTTATAATATAATCATTTAAAACCGCCATAGATGTTGTTAGTAAATAGTCCTAGCAGAGTCACTCTGAGTGATTATTACTACACTAAGTAGTTTAGTAATTCAAAACATTTATTTAATGAAATGTAAAGTTCCCCAGGTCAAGATGATATTTGATGAATTAGTAAAAATAAAAATTCTTGGTACTCTCTTGACAATTTTGAATTGTTCGCAAGGCGACCGGTTTCGCCACAAATTCGTGGCTTCTTCAGGCCTTTGTAGTCAGTATTATATATATATATAACACACA
>JAWQRP010003729.1:0-12886 GCA_033557875.1 Quadriops clusia
CAAAATGCTAACAGGCTAGGAGAAAAAAAAATGGAATATTATGCCGTTTGTTTCACGACGATATCTTATTCCTACGCGAAAAAATATCTAATATACGTTTTAAGGTATGACTAGCTGCCTCTTAACAAACTAAACTGTCAAATATTTTTACATCCATAACACATTTGATGAAGAATATGGTGGATATTAAGAAAATGTTAAAAAAAAATTAAAATAAATAATTAAATGTCAATAAGTTTAAAAGAAAATGCAAATGGTTCACTTATTATGGAACAGAGGTAGTATAATTTAAAATTTCTGTTTATATTATTCTTTTGTATTATATATAAATTTAACAATAGACTACACATCTCTAAGTACTAGACAGAATAATAAATTGCTCCTAATCGCTATAACGACAAAAGATAACATTACAATTTCAAATTGAGCTAGTTGTCTCCAAGCCGAACCAACCCCGTAGATATTGCATAAGTTGGTATTACAAACGGTGCAGTTCTCAACCTTAAAACCTACAGAGAGCCAACCGTTGGCGTCTTTGCAAGTTTTTTCTTCGTCTTTCGACTCCACGCATTTCTGGTGAAACTCCGTGACCTCTTCATTTTTCGCTAGAACGAGGGAGCAGGTTGCCTCCCCCTCCGAACATGTTTCTTGAAAGGAAGATGAAGTGAAGAAGCAGCCATCGCAGCGAAAGCAAGACAAACTTGCTGCGTAACTGCAAGTTTGTAACAAGATAAAAATGTTGAAACTCCATCTCATGGCTAGTTGTGACACAACCCAGAGGACATGTACAACTTTATACGAGTAAACGGTCGCTCATGGTGGGCAAATTGCCGTTCATTAAATGTAGACTAGAAGAATTCTGTTCGATTTGGCAATCGAAAATAAAACTTTTGATGGGTTGTCACCCCTATTTGTTTTCATTGTCAGAGCTATTTCAATGAAGGTTTGCAGGAATTGTGCGCGCGTCAAAATTCTAAAATGCATTGCACCAGCGCTGTATGATAATGGTGAAATATATTAGATGGGTTTACTCAGTGCTGGAAGATTTAGCTCAAAGCCCTGTGCATTGAATGGAGAGCTACGGCCTTGTTTCGCAACTTTGGAGGCCATTTACTGACGTTAATCCCCAGGTGCAAGTTTCCCCAACTTTCCGGTACAATGAATCGCTCGTGGTAATTTTGTGCAAAACATTGTCTTTCATGTGTGGGTAGTTCTTTCAAGTATCATTCAAATTTAATCAAAAATTCATACAGTTGTCTACGTTTCATTCAATTTACTCTTACGTTTCGAAGTTACTTTAAAAAATTAAATTAATACTTTACATAAGTAAATTAATACTGTTGGATAAAAAAATTCAATGCAAATTGCCATCGCTTTAAAAAGGATTTTCTGCTGTGAATGCAACGCCACCACCCACACCCATTAAACGGCCTATTAAAAATATAGAATGCTCCGCGGTGCTAGCGCAGAGTCGTTTTAATTAAAATTAATCAAACCAGTCAATTTCCAGTACATAGTAATTATAGCCCAGGCATTATGTATAACATAAAATTTGCATGCAGCACAATATACATGCCAATCGGCGATATGATTCGATTCGTTTAATTATCGCTAATTACAGCTTTCCCGGTCAAATTACTTTTATGGCCGCGATTTCTGCCCTATTGGCATGCAAATGCCCATCTCGTAAAGCAGGGCTAAACTGGCCCTGCGGTCACCAGGGGTCCTAAATCAGCGGCGAACAGTCTAAAGCCATTTTCTCTCTTTCTGTGAGAAAGATTTGGAAATAAATGGCGGGAAGGAGAGCTTCATTAAAAAAGCAGCAGTCGAGCCTGAATAATTGTCGGAAAGTGATGAGACTCTGCGGAATGCCGCGCACTTAATTTTCGGGGGCGAAGCCCCCCGAGAAAAACTCGCCGGCGGTTCTCCGCAACCGGAGAAGAGGGTCCTCTCCAGCGGCCCGTTTCGCCCCCCTGTGACTTATGTTGCTAATATGGTCTCGCGCAACAATTGCCATTAACTAAATAGAGGTCGGATGAAATACGCAATCCGAGGCCCTTTCGTTGTGGGGGAGATCTTTCCACGCAAATGGACTTTTCTGAATCAGCTCATATGTCCAGGATTATTGCGAAAGTCTGATCGGGCATTTTTGATTACGTTTATGAAGCAATTAGCTCACAATTTTTGCCTAACGATTTTTATAGCACTTTATCGATTGGCTATCAGAAAAAAACTTTTTATATATCTATCTAGTATTAATAAAATCGAAAACCCACTGAGATAGATAGATAGATAGATACCCAGATACCCAGTCACTCATCATCGCACAGCCGAAACTGTATCCATGCTAATGAAATGTAGAAAGAAAAGGACTCTTCAATTTCAATGATTTGAAATGAGAAAGACATATCTATGGTAACTAGGGCGCTCGCTTTTTAATTTGAAAGGTAATCATTTTATATGTCAACATGACGTTTAGTCCTAACGAGGTTAGGTTAGGGGACGAGGAAATTTACTTTGTCATTTTGACGGTTATATTATGTTAGGACGATCGCCCGTAAAATCTATGGGCCGCTCTTTGTTGTAGCACGAGGGCCCCAGATAGCTCCGATAGGCCCCAAAGAGAATCTTTGACAAATTTAACGTTTACATGGCAACCGTCCTCTTGCGTTCTGATAGCTTTCAGTGCTTTAAAACGTCAGATTGACGGATAGTCAAACAACTGACAATTATGTCTTCTTCTTATTTTTTATATGTCTCATCGCCATTAGGCAGTACAGAAACCAGAATCGTGTGCACAAAAACCTGTTCCCGTTCTATAGGGAGACTGGAGTTTGTGCAAGCGACTTTAGTTTTTACCAGTCTGTGTGGTGCCTACATTAGCCGCATCCATCCTGTATTAGCCACATGAAATTTCCTATTGTGTGATTGATTGATATTTTATGTTCCTTTTTATATTTATGTTCCTTTTCATATTTATGTAGTTTTGACATATATAGCATAAAAATATGCTTCACTTAAAGAATAAACATTTTTATTTATATTCATATAAAGGTTACATATTTTAGCATTTTCAATATTTTGGTTATAGATTTTAGTAATATTATTACTATCTTTTTTTAATGTATTGAAAAGTTTTCATATTTGATATTCAAAGATCCTAAAATCATTTTTGATACCAATTACTTTCTTCTTTTAAAATTTAAACATTTTCAAAATTTTCTTTTGCAATGTTTTGTGAGGGCCGTGCAAACCTCTGTTATTTCTTTATAGCACGAATTTTTTTTATTGAGAAATTCTATTCAAAACATAGTGTATCGCCTCACGAATTCGTGCAATTTAATCAGTAATTTTGTATGTAAGGTTGGATTGTTCAAATTTGTCGTCTTTACCTTTTAACCCCTTGAAGAAATTTTTATAATAAAATCGAAATGTTAGGTAGACTAGACATCATTATTCCATAGTCCAAAATACAGAAAATGAAAAATAATTTATGAAGAAATACAAAAGGTCATGAACATAAATTAATATTTTTTCCACCTTTAGCCAGTTTCCGTTTACTACACGAATTTGTCAAAAAATTAAAAATCAATATTTAAAATTTGTACTTAGTAACAGATGGCTAAATAATTCAAACGGGCAGGAACCGACCCTATGTTAGGGAACTAAGAAGAAGAAGAATTTTTAAGTTACATAATTGTCAAATTGACCAGTCAAGTTCAAGCACGGACGTCTGGAAGTCACATTAAAATGGAATAAAATGAAATAAATTACCGAAATGGGCGGGTACGGGGACTGAACCGGGAACGATGACGGGAAGGAAATTAAAATAAAATTAAACTAAATGAAATAAATTAGAATTAAATTAAAATAAAATAAGAAAAGGGTACGGGACTTTAACTTAAACGGAAACGGGAACTGAAACGGGAACGATGACGGGAAGAAAAACAATGTATCATAAAATTAAACTAAATAAAATAAATTAGACTTAAATTGAAATAAAATAGGGAATGGGTAATGGTACTAGAACACGAACGATAACTGAACTGGAAACGATGACGGGAAGGAAACTAAAGTAAAATAAAATTATACTAAATAAAATAAATTAGAATTAAATAAGAAAAAGGTACGGTATAGTACGGTAAATTAGTTTGGGAATGGGGATTGAACCGGAAACGAGAACGGAAAGGGAAACGAAATGAAATATCTTGAAATAAAGAAATGTAAAATTTAAAAAAAGTAAAAATTAAATTAAATTAAAATACAATAATGGTACGGGACGGGAAGAGACGGGACGAAACAAGAAAGGGATAAAGAAATAGAAAAGACGAGGAAAATAAAATATGTAATCTATTTAAAAAAAAGAAAAAAATATTCTTCTCATTCAAACAATGTCTTGGCCTCTCTTTCCACTTCTTTCATGGACACTACACTCTTGCCTCTTTGAAAAAAAACATGCACTCAAAGTTTCGTTCGAAGAACGACGGGTCTGCTAGTTAAATATAAAATGCATATTTTATCTCAAACGGTGAAAAAGTGCACAATTAAATGATTATTTATAAGAAAAACTTTATATTTCAACTTCAATACAGTTTAAATTCGCGCCATTATGCTGACCTTCTCAATAGTTCGGCACTTGACCGCTAGTGGTCGTGGTCGTTGTTTTTAACTTGTCAACTTACGAATACAGTAATACCTCGTTTAATGATTTTTAATTTCTTAGGTCAAACCGTTTAAAAATGGAGCAGTCAATACTGTTCTGTACTGTATTAAGCGAGGTATGACTGTAATACGAGTAATTATGTTTTGTATTGTTGGTTGTCTATATTAAGCATATAATCATCAACTTTTGCATCCACAACCTTAATTCAGTTCGATAAAACCCGATAGAGAACTCTATGTGAACCTTATGAAAATAATGTCATTTATTATGAAATAAATAATACAAATTATATTAAATTGCTTAGATAATACCTACATGTGATAATACTATAATGTAATTTTTAAAAGTGTACATGTACAGAACGTATTAATATTTTGTGGACAAACGATAGAAAAAAAACATCCCCGACTTACAAAGACGGTCCACAATGAATCGAGGTGTAAACCCAACAGCCGGGACGGCCTATTATCCACGCAAACTACCCCCAACGCGTCCATATTTAGATTCCGCTCCATCCACCGTACGTTGGCACTACTTAAAAGCCCGCGACCTACATTCTCTTTCTTCCCTCGGCGGTTCCTCCTCTCCTTCAGCCGCGAAATCCTCGAGCACGTCGCCTCGCGTATCACAAAATAAAACGTAATGAATACCAAATTATACGAAAGTTGCTCCCCTATAGAAACCACCATCACGTCGAGTGCTTTTTTATCTCCGCCACTAGTTTTTATTTATTCCGCGCCGCAGCAGCGCCCCCACGTCCTGCGGGGGATCGAATAACTCCGCGTCACGGCAACGAGTGAAAAAGAATCGCCTTAATTACGTCCCCTTTCGGTTCACTTTTCAACCTGCTTTAGGTCGGGTATAAAAACAAAATAACGACAAGATCTAAATTGTAAAAAAAGGAAATCCCTGCGTTCGATGATGAAAATTCATTTTTCCCTAAATCAATTTAATTTTAATATGTCTATATTTTATAAGGAAGTCCTCCGAAGGGCAATGAAAACATTGGTGATTACTCAACTTCCCCCGTAAGCGTTCGTTGCAGCCAAAACCGAATCGGTACTCATTCATATAAATTTAATCAGGATAATATGCTATATCCCATCCAATTACGGGATGATTTTTAAAAAATCTGGCTTACATCAAAAGCAAACTCGGTTTGGCCAATTAACTAAAATTCTCTCAGAAGAATCCTGAAAGAACAACTTTCGCGGGGGCGGTAAGGGAGCCGCATTTTTGTTTTTTATCCAGCTTTATAAAGTTGTACAATGAACTTGCACACATTTACTTATTTATTTATTTGTTTCACCTTTCGTTCATTTTTGCGAGTATTCAACTACACACATAATTTATAAATAAGGTCTAGATTGACATAGGTTTCATTTAATGAGCTTAACTTATCTATTGTCTGGTAGTCAGCTTTCTTAGGCATACAAATAATATTTGTAGACATTAATTACCGAATGAGACAGACTCGCGAATCAAGAGGCGGATAATGAACACCTTTGGAAACCAGAGGAGAATTAGATTCCCTTATATTGCCTACAATAAACATGTTATAAGAACGAATTTCAGTGGAATTCCGCACAGCATTAAATAATTTTAAACCGCGAACAAAATGACGGTAATAAGCCGCGCCGAGAAGCGATCTTGATAATTTTCAAGAACAAAACAAGAATTGCCGTTTAACAACCGATTAATATTACTTAAGTTGAAGTTTCCAAGTAGAAGCATACTTCGACAATACTTGTTTTCAAACATTTAGATTTACGACAACAATTTTTAACAATGTGATTTTAATCATTGGAATAGCTCGATAATATTAATATGTATGTGACTCTATTTTTTTTATAAAAAGCACTCCTTATAAGGAGTTTATTTCATTAGTTTTTTTTTACTTTATTACTATTCTATGGCAATACGAATTATTTTTATGTGTTATCTACCCCTCTGTATAATGTTTAGGGTGTTTAACGTGACTTGCGAATTAAGTACTTCGGAGCAGATTTAATTTACACTTCAAAGCGTCGATGTCTCGCAGAGATTATCTCGTCTGCGCTACCTGGGGGTTGGTGTAACTGGAGGGTGGTTGACTAAGGGTAATTAGTCCTACAAAGGTATTGATATACAAAACAAGGACATAAGTCAAGTCCCATTCTTGTGTTTTCTTTCGCTAGGTCGTTGCACAAAGTGTCCATTTTAAAGTAGAACTTAAATCATTTAAGTTAAAATTTAAATCAAATTTAAAAGCTTAAAGGAAATATGAAACTACAACCGAAAAAAACAGTTTCATTGTACCCCCTCGCTAATACGAAGGCATTTAATATAATATTTATTTCTATTTTGAACATATTATTTCTATTTTAAATATATTTTTTCTATTTCTATTTTTTCATTTCTATTTTGAATATATTATTTCTATTTTGAATATATTATTTCTATTTTGAATATATTATTTCTATTGTAAATATGTTATTTCTATTTTGAATATATTTTTTCTGTTTTGAATATATTATTTCCAAGTTCTTAGAGTATTAAGTGAGTAAATGAAGTATTAAAACTAATTATCTTATGAAAACGTATCTTAAATTTAGTCGCTCCAGTTGAGATTATTAAAAACGAGCGCCGCAGGCGCAAGCGCTTGCTAGCGAAGCGAGCAAGACCGATGACGACTCGATAATCTAAAGAGACTATAGATTTCAATTTATGGTTTTTTATTTCCATTTTCATTATTTCCATTTTCATTATTTCCATTTTCATAATTTCCATATTCATTGTTTCCATTTTCTTTATTTTCATTTTTTCTATTTCTCTTTTTTTAATTTCTATTGTGAATTTATTATGTCTATTGTAAATTTATTATGACTATTGTGCATATATTATTTCCAAATTCTTAGACAATTAAGTAGATAAAGTAAAAAAAAATTATTATCTTATGAAGACATATCTTAAATTTTAGTCGCTCCAGTTGCAAAACCGACGACGACTCGATAATCTAAAGAGACTACATTTTTGAATTTATGTATTTTTATTTCCATTTTCATTATTTCCATGTTCATTATTTCCATTTGCTTTATTTTTATTTTTCTATTTCTTTTTTTTTTAATCCTACTGTGAATATATTATGCCAATTGTGCATATATTATATCCAAATTCATAGACTATTAAATAAGTAGATAAAGTATAAAAAATAATTATGTTATGAAGACATATCTTAAATTTAAGTCACTCCAGTTGAGATTATTAAATGCGAGCGCCGCAGGCGCGAGCGCTTGCGAGCGAAGCGAGCAAGACCGACGATGACTCGATAATCTACAGAGACTACAGATATCAATTTATGTATTTTTATTTCCATTTTCATTATTTCCATTTCCTTTATTTTCATTTTTTCTATTTCTTTTTTTTAATTTCTATTGTGAATTTATTATGTCTATTGTGAATTTATTATGTCTATTGTGAATTTATTATGTCTATTGTAAATATATTATGTCTATTGCGAATTTATTGTGTCTATTGTGCACATATTATTTCCAAATTCTTAGAGTATTAAATAAGTAGATAAAGTATAAAAAATAATTATGTTATGCAAACGTATCTTAAATAATTTAAGTCGCTCCAGTTGAGATTATTAAAACGAGCGCCGCAGGCGTGAGCTCTTGCGAGCGAAGCGAGCAAGACCGACGACGACTCGATAATCTAAAGAGACTACAGATTCCAATTTATGTATTTTTATTTACATTGTCGTTATTTCCATTTCCTTTATTTTCATTATTTCTATTTTTTTTTTAAATTTCTATTGTAAATTTATTATGTCTATTATGAATTTATTATGTCTATTGTAAATTTAGTATGTCTATTGTGTATTTATTGGGTCTATTGCGCACACATTATTTCCACATTCTTAGAGTATTAAATAAGTAGATAAAGTGTAATAAATAATTATGTTATGAAAACGTATCTTTAAATTTATGTCGCTCCAGTTGAGATTTATTATGTCTATTGTGAATTTATTATGTCTATTGTGAATTTATTGTGTCTATTGTGCACATATTATTTCCAAATTCTTAGAGTATTAAATAAGTAGATAAAGTATAAAAAATAATTATGTTATGCAAACGTATCTTAAATAATATAAGTCGCTCCAGTTGAGATTATTTAAGCGAGCGAAGCGAGCAAGACCGACGACGACTCGATAATCTAAAGAGACTACAGATTTCAATTTATGTATTTTTATTTACATTGTCGTTATTTCCATTTCCTTTATTTTCATTATTTCTATTTTTTTTTAAATTTCTATTGTAAATTTATTATGTCTATTATGAATTTATTATGTGTATTGTAAATTTATTATGTCTATTGTGTATTTATTGGGTCTATTGCGCACACATTATTTCCACATTCTTAGAGTATTAAATAAGTAGATAAAGTGTAATAAATAATTATGTTATGAAAACGTATCTTAAATAATTTATGTCGCTCCAGTTGAGATTTATTATGTCTATTGTGAATTTATTATGTCTATTGTGAATTTATTGTGTCTATTGTGCACATATTATTTCCAAACTCTTAGAGTATTAAATAAGTAGATAAAGTATAAAAAATAATTATGTTATGCAAACGTATCTTAAATAATATAAGTCGCTCCAGTTGAGATTATTAAAGCGAGCGAAGCGAGCAAGACCGACGACGACTCGATAATCTAAAGAGACTACAGATTTCAATTTATGTATTTTTATTTACATTTTCGTTATTTCCATTCCTTTATTTTCATTATTTCTATTTTTTTTAAATTTCTATTGTAACTTTATTATGTCTATTGTGAATTTATTATGTCTATTGTGCATATAATACTTAGATTATTAAATAAGCATACAAAATAATTGTTATGAAGACATATCTTAAATTTTAGTCGCTCCAGTTGAGATTATTAAAAGCGAGCGCCGCAGGCGCGAGTCTTGCGAGCGAAGCGAGCAAGACCGACGACGACTCGATAATCTAAAGAGACTATAGATTTCAATTTATGTACTTTATTTTCCATTTCCAAGATTTCTATTGCCTATATTTTGATTTTCTTTATGTCATTTTTTTTATTTCCATTTTTAATTTTTCGTTACTATAGTGAATACCTATATTATTTCTATTTTGCATATATTATTTCTAACTTCATAGAGTATCAAATAAGTAGATGATGTATTAAAAATAACTATCTTATGGAGACGTATTTTAAATTTTACTCGCTCCAGTTGAGATTATTAAAAATTAAAAATGAGCGCTGTAAACTCGAACTATTGCGAGTGAAGCGAACTAGCCCGACATCTCAGTAATTAAGTTTAATACAAATTTTAATTCATATATATATTTTTATTTTTAATATCTAGTACATATCTATTTTTAATATCTAGTACATATCTATTTTTAATATCTTGTATCTATTTTCAATATCTTATTTCTATGTATATACTATACGTATTATATCACATATGGGATTATATAGCTACTTATATATTTCATTGCGGTAAAACCTACTTTGCTAAAAATGAATTCAGACATGAGCTCGCCAAGGATTCTAATTTCCCGAGTGGCTTGTACCTGACATAGGCGAGGAATTAGGACCTAGGTCACACGAAACTAGGCTCTCGGCATTGACAAAGAAAATCAAATTTAAACGACGTAACCGTTCGGGCCGATTCACTTCGTGCCGCGTCCGCGTTAGTAAAATGTCATCAGCGGCCGTAAACACTGAGGGTTGAGATGGCCGTTATTGATAACTCTCGGGGGTGAAACCGAACCATTACCATGAACGACCCGAGTATGTTTCAACCCCGCGCTTCATTAGCGCCCAGACCACCTGCCTATCAGAACTAATAGTTGCCTTTACTTAGCGCCATGTGCAGCGGGAGAGAATAAATCGAGACTGAAAATTGTGAAACCTGAAAATAGAACAAAAGGGCTGGACCTCGCTCGGAAAAAGTGCATCGTAAAACTGTCGCAAAAAAGAGTGCAAATAAAATGATGATTGAGGAAGAAACGCAAAAAGTCTATAAAATGGTAAGTTTGAAAAAATAAAAATAGAAAAGTCAAACTTTTAAAATGTATGTAGAAATTTTGAATTGAATTTGCGGTATTATGCTTTTACAGTTCCCCATTTAACACCACTTATGTAAGAATATAGAGGATATAAGGATATACATAATATAGGGATAGAGAGGATATAAGGATATAAAGAGAAACCACCGTAAGTGATAGCATATACAAAGAGATGCCGTCCAAGCGATAGGCACAAGTGAAAATTAATCAAAAAATCATTAAAAGTTAACGAAGTGCAAATGAACGGCAGCATTGTTCAAGCTGCACGATTTGCATTGTCTATTTTTCGTATGGAAATGTTTCCAAGAGCGACGCACAAAACGAGTTTGTTATTCATCATGGAGCAACAACGTGCCTCAATTAAATAAAAGCCCGCCGGCCACTCTGCAAAACAATAAATATATTTTTTTATTAAATTATGGGCCTCGTACATTCTGCTACCTTTACCGGGAAATAGCGGCGGGAAATGATACTCGTTCCTGCGGAAAAATGAAAACGTGGCGCGCGAAGGATCCGAAGTTTTTATTTTCGTAAATGGGCTCTTTTCCCGTTTGTCTGCATGTGGATTTGGTCGTGCATTTTCGGGATACATACATATTCGGGATACATACATTTTCGGGATACATACGTTTTAGGATACATAAATTTAAGGATATATAAATTTTAGAATAATAAATTTTAATTGAACAACTTTTAGGTTTTTGCGTTTACAGCGCAAGGGGTAATTCGGCTGAGTCTCTGGAAATTGCGACAGGAATTAGGGTAACTAGACCGGATTTATACCAGATCTAAGTTAATTTATTGCTTTCGCTTGCGTCCGTTGAATCAATCGATCGAAACTAATTCTATTCTCTATTTTTTCGCTAGGACCATCAATTCTCCTCTCCGGCGCGACTCTCCAGATTTGTTTTCCTAGGACAACCGAACGCAGGAAGCATATTCCGGACATATTTATTTATTTATTTTTATTTAGAGCGCGCCCGCCCGCAGATCGATACCGTGAAAATTTCCAGTGAAAATAAAAGCGCACCCGTTGTCCGTGAGCAAACAATGTGATGATTCAATAATTAATTAAGCGCACTCGTTATGCAATAATTATATTTCGAAATTTATGGGGCGGTATTATTTCAATGCTGTTTTTCGAATGAGACCGCTATATTTATTATTACTTGGTGCAACATTAAAATGGGTCGCTGCAATGTGCAAAACGTTAAATTTTACAGTGGGATGTTTTGTTTGGCCGCTTTTTTTCCGCCCGCTTGCATGCTGTCTCTCTGGGGCACAGTTTTAGCTTGCCCAAACCAAGTTGGTTTTGTATTATGTATTATTAATCCGGCGGGTCTGTCCTTTTTAAATTAACTGGAACGCTATATGGTTTTCTGGGCCTGATTTCTTTGGCAAAACTAATTAAACTCTATTATACAAATAGGTATTCTTAATATTTTTTGTTAATATATACCTATAATAATGAATAAAGATGTCGTTTCCTTGTTAAAATATATATTTTTTTTTTTAATAAATAACGACTAATACGACTAATAAACACGACTAATATACCTATAACGCTAATTTTGAGCTATCGCCATTAAAAATCATTATGTATGCGAAGTTCATAATTAGTCACCTTAAATATACTCGCAGAAAAAAATTTGGTTGGTACGTGTAATATTTATGTGATTTGAGCAAATATTTGATCCCATATCGATAATTATATACACTCGTAATACAGTAGAACTCCATTTATACGAACTCCAGTCATTCTAATCACCAATTATTTCAATGCCTTGCCGGATTCAATTAATTTTTATACCAAAGAATGTTAAAAGAATAAATCTAAGGCTTTACCGACAGTTAAGAGCGTTGAGCAACAATCTTTTCGAAAGACCTGAGGGGCAACGGTAAGAGGGGAAGTAGTAAAATTCACGAAAAGGGCGGAGTTTGTTGCTGGTCCTATTAATAAAAAATTTCCATGTGAGTAACTAGCGAAGAAGATGTGTTCAATGTTGAGCAACAGAGATAGAAGGTCGTTCGACGAACTCCTGCAAAAGAATTTACATCTTATTGGTCCTTATACAAGTACTAATCGTTTCATGTATATTAGGTTGAATGTCTTTGCATAAAATAGCGAGCCCAAAT
>JAWQRP010003730.1:0-12885 GCA_033557875.1 Quadriops clusia
ACCCTCGGTCGAGGGGCTTTGTAGTCTCAGCCATTGACGAACGACGACCTTATAACCTATAGAATTGTGTCTCCACCCCCTGGCCAGTTGTGAATAGATCATTCTGTATATGTGTAATAATAATAATAATATGTGCTTTATTTATATATATATAAAAAATTAAACAAAAAAAAAAGCTAAACCAAAAAAATGATTAAACAAAAAAAAGACAAACCAAAAAAAAATTTAAAAAATGCAAACCAATAAAAATAAATAAAAAATATATTAAAAAAAAAGCAAATTAAAAATATATTTTAAAAAAGCAAATAAAAAATATATTTAAAAAAAGCAAAAAAAATATATAAAAAAAAGCAAATAAAAACTCAGAAATTTTACGTAACAACCCGAAAATACCTACCAACAATAGGATCCTGCTTAACATTATCCTGAATAAACAATGGAACGTCATTCCCAAACAGCCAAAACTTAAACTTTGTCGCAACCTCCTCCCTACCCGACAAAAGCAAATCCCGATAAATAAAATAAGAATGCTCCATAATGGCCCTCTTGAACTGCTCCCTCTCCTTCTCGGAAACCACAATTTCCTTCAAATATCTGTCCAGAACGTCAAATCGACTATTCCTAATGAAATTGCAAAACCTGAACATCCTGAACGGAAGCGTTTTCTTATTCTCGATACACGGATCGTTCAGAAACAAGTAAACCGTCTCGAAATCTTCAATTTCGATTAACGCCGCGAGCACTCCGTAATTATCCGTGATAATTCCCTTTTTTAGCTCATCCGGGGTTTCGTTCCAAATCGTTCTCAACAAAATTTTTGTGTAACTATTTACATGGTGATCTGCAGGAATCGTCTGGGATATGTATAACATAACGTGCAAGTACCTATCCATATCTAAAATTCCCCAAATTGTGTTTAAAACAGGCACGAGATATTCATGCCATGGTTGGGAAAACACCAGTAATTCGATAACTTTATCAAATCTCGCCCTGTTGGACATAAAATTACATATTTCTGTATTATTCATCTGCGACAAGAAAAAGCAAACCATTTTGCTCGAATCAACATTCAATGGTAACTTTTGTACGGCACATCCACACATTGAAATATTTTCCTTCTTCAAATCTGGCTTTAGTTTATCCCAAAAATATTGGGCAGCGACTTCATGTCCCTGCGTTATAGCCAACTGGCACATGCAGACATTAATGTCGCTCATTTCATTAGCATGCATTATGAAAAATAGCCCAGGCATATCTTTTTTGATTATGCAAACCCAATAAGCAACGATATGGTAACGTTTCTGGTAGAAAATCTCGTTCTTATAAAAATTGTTATTCTGCTTATTCGGAATCTTTTTCCACAAAGCGTGAATGTAGTTCTCCAAGCAAAGGAAGCTGGCGACATTGAAAAGGTTCTTCGAGCTCACAAACCGCTTCCTGCTGCTCAAGATCGACTTGAAGCTCTCGACTTTGTCAATTTCCCCATAATGAGTCCAAATGCATTTGACATCTCGACCGTATCCCATGTGTTGAATTGACCTGTATACATTCTTGCTTAAGAAATCGATCCAATTGTACATTTTGGGCCCCATTAGTTTAACTGTGTAGATTAGTTTGCTTTTCACTGAATCAGGGATTTCGAGGGTTTGCAAATTCGCTGCGACTTGGTCGACGACTTTCTCGAAGAGTTTGTCTCGGATCCGTTCGTCGGTTTTGGTTTTGAGGAAGTTTTCTATTAGGATTTTCGCTTCTTTGTGTTGCCACATGTAGCAGCCTAGGGAGATGCAGGAGAGGCGGTCTAATCTTATTGGGAATTTGTATTCGTCCATTTTTATGAATGAGCCTGGAATAAAATTATGTCGATGAGATTTTATTATTACTGACTTAACTAAAATTTTGTAATATAGAAAATATTTATTTTTTTCAAAATTATAATATAGAAAACAGTTTTTAAAAAATTATAATATAGAAAATATTTAAAAAAAAATTATAATATAGAAAATATTCTTAAAAAAATTATAATATAGAAAATATTTTTAAAAAAATTATAATATAGAAAATATTTTAAAAAAAATTATAATATAGAAAATATTTTTAAAAAAATTACAATATAGAGAATATTTAAAAAAATATAATATAGAAAATATTTAAAAAAAAATAATTTATAAAATATTTAAAAAAAAAATAATATAGAAAATATTTAAAAAAACATTATAATATAGAAAATATTTTTAAAAAAATTATACTATTTTTTGAAAAAATTTATATTTATATTTAAGTAAAATGTTATAACTAAATTATTATGAATAAAATAATAAAATAAAAATATTATAGATTATCTAAGATAAAATATTAAAAGTACAATACTAAAAATAACATATTAAATGATATATTAAAACTATAACATTATAAATACAATTTCAGGCTAAGATTACATAAAATACAAAGAGATAATATTTATATTATATTATATAACATTCCGAAGAAATGTTATTTCACTTCCGCAAAAACACGATGCTCAACTGTTTTCTGCATTCCTTTATTATAATAGCACCAAGAATACCATTGCATGTACTTTGCTAATTTGAATAATTATTGTGTTAATACTAATAGAGTCGATGATTTAATTCGGATTAATACGAATAATATATTAATTAAATTAAATTAATAATAATCTTTTTCTTGTATTAACGCAAACCTTGATTTAACGGATATAATTAAAAATTGACAAAATTTGAAATAGCCATTTTATTATCTTCAGAGCAGTTCTTTCTAAAAGACGCCGGTAGGTGGCGCTGTCTTCCACTGTGTTGTGACAGTCTTTAGTCATAAGCACAGATTAGTCATAAGCAACGAAGTCATAAGTCAATTCAAATCCAGAAAATGTAATTTATTATTATGACGTAATTCATTATGTTCATGTTTTTTCTTTGTAAATTACTGCGGGATTTGTTATATTTTATTAAAAAAATTGTGGTTAAATCGAACAACAAAATGTGTGTATAGTGATACTTACAGTGTTAAGTTTCGGACCGTTAAATCGAGGTATGAGTACTTATATTTAATAATTAATTATAACGCTATTAACATGTTTACAAACAAGAGCAGTAGAAGTTATAATAATATGTTCTAATTGTAGTTTATAATAATAAAAGATTTTTTAACCCTTTCCCTGCGCAACACGTTTTGAAATTTTGCGATCGCTGTGCGCATATATTTCAGTGGCTACGAGTTTATTTGTGTTGAGCAGTTTGACGTACGTCGATGAGGCGAGTTTATTCGTGTTGCGCGGTTTGGCGTAAAGTCGAACGTCCTTTATCCGGCATGCTCGGGACCTAGAGGTTGCAGGTTTTGAGATACATATATAAAATTCATATTTTTTCTTCAAATATTTACTTATAGTACAATGTTATAAACAAATAATAATTTTTTTTTGTATGATAATCGTCAAAGCCAGGCACAACACATAAAGAAACGTTACAAGGTTCACATCTATAACGAGATTTCCTTCTCTTTTGATTTTTCATGCATACAATACAACGTTATTCACTTATAACAAATATTTCGACAAGTTTTCACAGGATCCTACCAGGAACTGAGTACACGTGCAGGATTAAGCCGCTGATTTAGCGAAATATCAAAAATGCAGGATTGAACACGCTCGTACGCTTCCTTACGTACGTACTATATAGAAAATATAGTCGTGTTGAGCAGGAAACTATTTTAAAACAAGATGCGAAAATACTCGCTCGGAGCGTATAAGGCACATATTTTTTTTACGAATATATACGTGTAGAGCAGCGAAAGGGTTAATTAAAATAAATTGTAAATTTTTATCTATTTATACTAGATATGTCGACGTAAATAATATAAGCCATAGGAAACTTACCCATGTTTAAATGTATGATATAGTCTGTCCGCCAATTTGCTTCAAAGATGTTCCAAATGAAGTCAAGTTGGAAGTTAACTCGGAAGATATATAAGGATTGAATAAAGTCAATTGAACAAAATCGATTGATTAAAATCGATTGATTAAAATCGATTGATTAAAATCGATTGAATAAAATGTATTAAATAAAATCGATTGAATAAAATGTATTAAATAAAATCGATTGAATAAAATGAATTCAATAAAATCGATTGAATAAAATGAATTAAATAAAATCGATTGAACAAAATTGACTGTCTTACAATTCGAAAGTGATCATCTTTGCATTACACATAGACTATAAATTAATTTAGATAATTATACACGAGGCGATAATTCTAGGAGTCTACGGAAATGGAACAAAGGTTGCTTCCATGGTGTCATTTTCACATTTCCGAATAAAGCAACCCGAAACAATTGTGATGAATATGGTCTGATAGGAAAATTAGCTTGGCTAATTGAGCCTGTGTTGAAACTCTTTATCGCTGACTCGTGAATTTGTTCGTAAATTTTTTATTGTGACGTATGTAGGTATTTAAGGAAGTAATTTTATCTTATGTATTTAACGTAATGCTATATATAACGGAAAATTAGATTGTTCTTTTTCTGTTTTTTATTATTATTTCGTTTATTATTATTTTGTTTATTATTATTTTGTTTATTATTATTGTGTTTATTATTACTGTGTTTATTGTTTTTAGACGATGTTATTTTATCTCATATAGTTGTTATTTTACACATTTTGTTTATATACTTATGAAAGAATGCTCAGATGCACAAGTTTACCGATTTGTGTATTATTGGTTTAATCACACAAACATTCTTCTTTTCTTGAACAATAAACGGTTAAGCCCAATAATGGTCACTAGTACAATTAAGCCTTAGTACAATACAACTAGTTCGATATCACTAGTACAATACCACTATTACTATACCACTAGTACTATACCACTAGTACAATACCACTAGTACAATATCACTAGTACAATATCACTAGTACAATATCACTAGTACAATACGACTAGTAAAATAACAACAATTTAAATTGCTGGTGTAAAAAATTGGTAAATGTACTTTTACAATAGTCTCCCAGTTTAGTAGGTGGATTTACTTGTTGTTAACTTGTTTTAGCACAGATAGTGGCACAAAGTCTTGTTCTTTAGTGTTAAAGGGAAGTTATATTAGAGTGGTCCTTGAAGATTCTTTAAAACTGTTTTGTTTAGGGGAAAGACAGAGATGACGAACGTAGGTTAGAGGCCCGATATGTAATCAGCTGTTTAAGTGTTTTTTCTGTCAATGTTTTGCGAGGTTTTCTGAGTTAAAGATGTTTTCCTTTTTCCGGAAAAAATCTGTGGAAAAGGGCGCAATCGTCGAGACTTCACCTTGCAAAGAGGCTACAGATTTGTTTAAGAACGATGAGGAGTTGAAATATACCGTTTATGGTAGGTTCCTAACCTAAGTTGATTGTCTTTTGTTTATGAAACTTTCATTTGTTTGTCTTATTTTTCATTTGTTTGTCTCTTTTTTCATTTGTTTGTCTCGTTTTCCATTTGTTTGTCTTGTTTTCCATTTGTTTGTCTTGTTTTTCATTTGTTCGTCTTGTTTTTCATTTGTTTGTCTTGTTTTTCATTTGTTTGTCTTGTTATTCATTTGTTTGTCTCGTTTTTCCATTTGTTTGTCTTGTTTTTGATTTGGTTGTCTTGTTTTTCATTTGGTTGTCTTGTTTTTCATTTGTTTGTCTTGTTTTCGTTTGTTGTCTAGCTTTTCTTTGGTTTGTCTTCTTTTTCGCTTGTTTATCAACGTTTTAGCCTTTGTTTATCTAGTTTTTCTCTCGCTTATCTCGTTCTTGTACTTCCAGACTTTATTCGCACCATTAAGGATCCCGAGAAGCCGAACACTTTAGAGGAGTTGAATGTTGTTTACGAAGATGGAGTATTCGTAAGGTTTCTTTCTTGCCATAATTATTTTTTCTGCATTTTACATTTTTAAATTTTGTTTATTACATGTATTAATTTTTTTATTACATGTATAAATTTTTTATTACATGTATTAATTTTGTTATTACATGTATTAATTTTTGTATTACATGTATTAATTTTTTTATTACATGCATTAATTTTTTTATTACATGTAATAATTTTTTTATTAATTAACTTATATACTTACGTATTATCAGGTGAAAGAGCCAACGGCAGGGGAAATCAGTGTAGTTCGTGTGGAGTTCAATCCGACAGTTCCGCATTGTTCCCTAGCCACTTTAATAGGCTTATGCATTAGGATTAAGCTGGAACGCAGTATTCCGCAGCACATAAAACTGGACATTTTCATTAAAAAGGGGGCACACACTACGGAAAATGAGATAAACAAGCAAATCAACGATAAGGAGAGGATAGCCGCGGCAATGGAAAATCCAAATTTGAGGGAAATGGTGGAAAGTTGTATAAAGGAGGAAGACTAAATATTATGGTTTCTCGCTTTGGGATTACGAGTTTTTTTATTAGTGGAATATTGTACATGACTTATATTAGATTATATGTTTTAGTGGTTGTAAAATAAAAGATATTTTATAAAAAAAAAGAGTATGCTTATGTGTATAACCAAAGAACAAACTGAAAAAAAATTAAAATACGTCACATCTTTTCATATTTGTTATTAACAAATGTAATATTGATAGGTGACGTCAGGTAAGACGGTCCGCCATATTCAACGGCGCCATATTGTATGACGTTGTATGACGTCACCCTATAAGAAAGAGGTCTCTCAATATTTTTTGAAGATGGGCTAATGTCAAGGTGAAACTCTGACAATTAAAAAGAGTATTTTCTGTTTTTTTTACAAAAAATGTTCTTTTATTAATGTGTAGACAAGTACAGTCGTTGACCAGCGTTACTTTTCTGTGCTAAATCTAAAGACATAAATTTTTACTAACGACGTTAATTTTTACCAACGACGTTAATTTTTACTAGTAAGTAAAGTTTTTACTTAGGGCGGCATGCCGAAAGCACATTTACCCTCTGGGCAAGGTTAAAGGTAGGTTCACAATCTAATGTACCTGGTCTACAGCTCAGGTACATTACATTGTAAACCTACCTTTAACCTTGCCCAGAGGGTAAATGTGCTCTTGGAATACCAAGCTTAGATTGCTAGATTCTACGTGCTTTAGCAATTATCCCTGTGTAAACTCGCCTTGTACCTACGAATGCAGGCAACCAACTCTACACCAAAGCGATTAATTGCACTATACAAGGGGCTCCCAACAAGTAATGCGACATAAGATGTAGAGGGGGCAAGATGATTTTCCATAAGCGAGCAGAAAATCGGAATTTCTCAATCAGCTGATGAGCTACTGGGTTTGAGGTACGGCAATAGCTTCACTATAAAAGCGTGGGCAAAATTGCGTTTTCAAATTGCGTGGAAAGTTCAGTTAGTCTTCGTGAGTTCGTGGAAATCGTCGCAATTAGTGACAGCTTCAATAGTAATGTGACATTCAAAACATGACCGAACGTGAAATAATCAAGTATCGGGCTTATTTAGCAGCTAAAGATGGAATTGCGATTACCCTGTACACATTGCTTAGCGAAGTGCCCAAGGAGGAAGCCAACTATATCCTGGACGAGGTGAGCCATTGTACTCTAAGCTTTTGTGCTTATGCCCCCATACTTATGCTTCATTTCTTTGTTCTGCTTTAAAGGCCAAAGCCATCTGTTCAGCTGCAGGCTTCAGCACCAAGTGTGCTATGACCTAGGTGGCAAATTGACAATCGTGGATGCCTTGTTTAAATCCCACTGTGATTATGTTCACAATTATTTTTAAAATAATTATTTTTAAAACGATTATTTTTAAAGTAATTATTTTTAAAGCAATTATTTTGACAGTAATTCTTTTTAAAGTAATTCTTTTTAAAGTAATTCTTTTTAAAGTAATTCTTTTTAAAGTAATTCTTTTTAAAGTAATTCTTTTTAAGGTAATTCTTTTTACGGTAATTCTTTTTAAAGTAATTCTTTTTAAGGTAATTCTTTTTAAGGTAATTCTTTTTACGGTAATTCTTTTTAAAGTAATTATAGTCGTCATTATTTTTAAAGTAATTATAGTTGTCATTATTTTTAAAGTAATTATAGTCGTCATTATTTTTAAAGTAATTCTTATTAAAGCAATTATTTTCAAAGTAATCATATTTAAAGTCAATGGTTCCTATCCAATCAGGTGTTGGGTTACGCTACTGCCTCGACTCCCTCACCATCCTCTCAAATGCAAACAAAGAAACCTGTCGAGTAATCCCGAAACAATTTTTCAGTATATTTTTGGAACGAGAGATTTAATGCTTGGAATCGTAAATAACTTTTTAACCAAATTATCGAGTAACTAAATTTACTTATTAATTTATTCCAAGAACACAGAAGAAAGAAAATGTTTTGCTTTTTGGTTATTAGGAAGCATTCCCATAAACAAATGACAACTACTGGCTTGGTGCCAAGACTGCAGTTGTTCCGGTAAATTTGGAATTTTTGCATGGAATAAAGGATCCAAATTAAGAGTCTTGTACTGTTATAAACAATTACATTTCTATTGTATACATATTGTAATGAATATGTAAAATATTATTTGTATGAGAACATATTAGTTAGTTTGTACGTGTAAGTACAAAGATATTATGTTGTTGAATATTAAGAATTCTTTTGTTTTTCTATTACTATCTTATAAGTCACGATTGTAATTAAACACTATTAAATCAATTTTAATAATCTAGATTTTCTTATCTTTAAGTAATACATTTATTTAATTAGTTTCCTATATAAATATCCTCTTCCTCATTAAGATAATAAAATACTATATATTACTACATATACTCAAAGCAAAGATAAACTAATATGTATAATCCTGGAGAAAAAATAGTGTCAGAATAAAAACAATACTAATGAAAAAACAATGGCTTCAAATAGAAAATAAGTAGTATTAAACCGAAAATAATTAGTACTAAACAGAAAATAATACCGAACCCAACTTTAACGAGTACAAAAACTCCCCTAATTATCTTTTATGCCACTTTTTAACCTCTCTCAGGTTCAATGTCTAGTGCGAAATATTTTTAGATTAGGGAACGTGGGCAGACAACAAGAATTTTAATTTTCTGGTTATTGCCTCTTAACCCTAATTCAACAACATTGGACTCAAGCGAATTTTTTACTATATTAACCTATAACAATTAATTGTATTTATTCCTTTGTTTATTTCTTTGTTTTTTAAAAATTGTTCCATTTTACTAACCGATTGTTTTTATCTGACGAGGTCAAGGCTCCAAATTAGACTACAATTCCAAGCTAACCATTTATTTATTTAGCACGACTCAAATCAACAAGATGATTGTTATCTACAGATTGTAATTACATAATTACTTTTGCATCTTAGATCGTTATCGAGGACGATGGGCAGCGCTGCACTCCCCTTATCATTGCCGCCAGGTACGGCCATGAAAAAGTCGTCAAGATGATATTAAACCAATTCAGGCCGAATTTGGAGAATGAAGGGATAGTCAAGTTCGATGATTATGTCATAGAGGGTGCTAGTGCCTTATGGTGTGCGGCTGGGGCAGGCCACTTGAACATCGTGAAGGCTTTGGTTAAGGCTGGCGCAGATGTGAACCATCCTACCAGGACGAATTCTACACCTCTGCGGGCGGCTTGCTTCGACGGTCGACTCGATATCGTCAAATATTTAACTGAACATAATGCCGATATCCATACGCCCAACAAGTTCAACAACACTTGCCTCATGATCGCTGCTTTTAAAGGCCATTATGAAATTGTAAGTGCCTATTTAATATTAATTTCAAATTTGTTCTCTATAAATTCAGGGCAGTATCATTTTACTACCTACTTTAATAATGTCCAAAAAATTTAAAAATAATTATTCTTTAGAAAGGTTATAGGTATCGTGTAACTTTGAGAATTTTTTTTAAAATTTTTTGAAAAAATAATAGCACTAGTAGTTTTGAGAAAAACGCAAAAGAAACAACAGTACTATTCGATAATTGCTTGAGCGTGTTCACTTCTAATTCCTATAACTTCGGAAATAATTTAAATTTTGCAACGGTTAAACTATTAAAATATTCTTAATAGTATAAACAATTTATTCAGTAAACAATTTATTCAGTAAACAATTTATTCAGTAAACAATTTATTCAGTAAACAATTTATTTAGTAAACAATTTGTTCAGTAAACAATTTATTCAGTAAACAATTTATTCAGTAAACAATTTTTTCAGTAAACAATTTGTTCAGTAAACAATTTGTTCAGTAAACAATTTATTCAGTAAACAATTTATTCAGCTAAAAAAAAAGAAAATCGATTTTTTTTTAAATCTCAAGGTGGTGTAACCTCTTACGCATGTTTTGCATACAATGACCTGAAATACCCAAAAGAAACCAACAAAAAAAAAATAGAAGAAAAGTAAAATATTCCTGAAATTTTGAAACGAAACCGAAAAAAAACTTACTCTAAATACACTTTATAAATAATCTAATCATAATAATATACATTATTATATAATATGCATATATGTATAATATGTATATGTCTATAATATGTATAGTACAATAACATATAGGGTAACTATAATAATAATACATATAATAATAATACATACATTATTAATACATACATTATTTTCTGCTACCTTACAGGTGAGCTTCCTCCTAGAAAACGGTGCCAACCCAAATGAAAAAGCGATGTGTGGCGCGACAGCGTTGCATTTTGCCGCAGAATGCGGCCACACCGCCATCGTCAAAGACCTCCTCATTTTCAACGCTCAATTCACCGTAAACGACACCGGAATGACGCCCATAAAAGCGGCAGCCGAACGGACTCGAGCCGATTTAGTAGAATTCCTCTACTTCAGGGTGGACATCACGAAGGAGGAGAAAATCGAGGCTCTGGAATTATTAGGTGCTTCCTACGCGAACGACAAAGATAACTATAATCTAGATAAGGCTTACTACTACCTCCACAGGACAATGGAGCTGCGATACAGCGACCCCGATAACGTAATAAGGAAAAAGTTGATGCCCCCTATTCCAGCCTACGAGAATTGGATAGAAACGGAGACTTTGCAGGAATTGGAGGCGATTCAGACGAATCCCAACGCTTTGCATATGGAAGCCCTAACGGTCCGAGAAAGGATTTTGGGAAAACACAATCCTGATTTGCCGCAGCCTGTGATATTTAGAGGAGCTGTCTTTGCCGATAATGCTCGGTTTGATCGTTGCATCGAATTGTGGCTACACGCTCTCGAACTACGACAGCTGAATTGCATCTCTATCGCCAAAGATTTGCTTAGGTTCGCCCAAGTGTTCTCGCAGATGATTCACGTTGGTGTGGGCGTTGTCCACAGGAACGTTACGCAAGTTTTGTCTTCTGCTATCATCGAGTTGGAGAGGACGAAGGAGAAGCTTAGCCGACCTGGTCCTAAGGATGATCCTGAGAGTTTGCTTGTATGTTTTTTATTTAATTTTTTTATAGTATAATTTTTACATTATATTTTAGTATTTACGTTTTATTTTTGGTTTTAGATTTTATTTTATTTTTAATGTTTTATATTATTTTTTTATGTGATATTTTATTTTTCTATGTTTTATTTTATTTTTTTATGTTGTATTTTATTTTTCTATGTTTTATTTTATTTTTTTATGTTGTATTTTAGTTTTCTATGTTTTATTTTATTTTTTTATGTTGTATTTTAGTTTTCTATGTTTTATTTTATTTTTTTATGTTTTATTTTATTTTTTTATGTTTTATTTTATTTTTATGTTTTATTTTATTTTTTTATGTTTTATTTTATTTTTTTATGTTTGATTTTATTTTTTTATGTTTTATTTTATTTTTCTGTTTTATTTTTTTTATGTTGTATTTTATTTTTTCTGTTTTATTTTATTTTTTTATGTTTTATTTATTTTTTATATTTTATTTTATTTTTATATGTTTTATTTTATTTTTATGTTTTATTTTTTTTTAATGTTTTATTTTTTTTTTATGCTTTATTTCACTTTTTATGTCTTGTTTTATACACCTATGATTATGTAATTTTACTAGGAGGAAATGGATAGCAACTTAACAACAACCCTATACCTATTGACAATACTAACCAAACTAATGAAGAGCTGTAACGAAGAGGAAAGGTTTAACATAAACAGGATGGTTTTTGTGATAAATCAACTCAATTTGACGCTTCGTGATGGCCAATCACTTTTACATTTAGCTTGCAACTCGGAGACGCCCGTTGATGAGTTCCACACAAATGACGTTTGCAAGTAAGCACAAATTAATTTTGCACATTATTAAAAATTCTAAAAATTATTGAATATTTTACGAATTATTGAATATTTTAGGAATTATTGAATATTTTACGAATTATTGGTTATTTTAGGAATTATTGAATATTTTAGGAATTATTGAATATTTTAGGAATTATTGAATATTTACGAATAATTGAATATTTTACGAATTATTGAATATTTTACGAATTATTGAATATTTTAGGAATTATTGAATATTTTAGGAATTATTGAATATTTACGAATTATTGAATATTTTACGAATTATTGAATATTTTACGAATTATTGAATATTTTACGAATTATTGAATATTTTACGAATTATTGAATATTTTAGGAATGATTGAATATTTTACGAATTATTGGTTATTTTAGGAATTGTTGAATATTTTAGGAATTATTGAATATTTTAGGAATTATTGAATATTTACGAATTATTGAATATTTTACGAATTATTGAATATTTTACGAATTATTGAATATTTTACAAATTATGGAATATTTTACGAATTATTGAATATTTTACAAATTATTGAAAATTTTACGAATTATTGAATATTTTACGAATTATTGAATATTTTACAAATTATTGAATATTTTACGAATTATTGAATATTTTACGAATTATTG